>UESW01005025.1:40217-170538 GCA_900491605.1 Calamus simplicifolius
ACCATCCATGCAAAAATCTACAATCCTCTAGTAAGAGAATATTTCCGATTTGAGAGAATGAGTTTAGTTTTGCAACAAAAATAATTGGGTTTGACTATTGTCCTTTCTTAATTTTCTTTTTTTAAAAAAAAAAACAGGCTTCAATTCAATCCATTTAAGGCCTTCTTTGAACCCTTTTAAACCTTTACCTCAAACCTTATATCTTTTGATTTTCCATAAATTATGATACTACTAGCATACAACTAGAAGTGTGATAGCAAAAGCTTAAATAATTATATATAGTTAGGCTTTCTCTATTCTATAATTATATTAATATTTAAGCTCTTGGTCACTAGATAATATAAATAGGTTAGAAGTGGACTGAGTTCAGTTAGACTATGCTTTTGCTCAAGTCCAGTCTAAAATTATTTTAAGGCTTCAAATCGAGCTCAGTCTTGAAATCTTTTTTAGAATCTAGGTCCAATCTTCATCCAAACTTAAGCCCAGGCCTAACTTGAAATCTAATCAAGTTGGTCCATAGCATCTCATTTGAATCAAAAATTGAGCCAATAGAGTTAATTTTTAGTTTTTAAGTATTAACGCAACATCAAGTAACATTTTAAATAATTACACTTAATCACTCAAGATAATATAAAGATCTAAAATTACTTGATTCTCAAGAAGTAGAAAATTTATTATGGTGTAAAGAGTTATTCTCAGACAATAGCCAAAAAATTTAGTATAAATTTAAAAAGCAGATGGGTTTTAAGGGTTTGAAGATTGGATCTGGACCAAATGTAAGCATAATTTAGTGCTTATGCTTCGAGTGAAGCTTGAGCCTGGGTTAGGCCAAGTACTAGCTCAACCTTTATTCAAAATTTTTTTAGGCTCAACTTTAAATACAAACTTGATCCGAATTAGCCTAGGCCTAGCTTATGGTTCAACTGGAAGTTGGACGATCTAATAGTTTGGTAGTCGAACCAAAGCCACAAACCTTCTTGTTAAAACCCAAGTGCATTTAGCCTTTCTAAATTATCGCTTCAAATTAGGTTTCATTGATTGAACACCTCAAAACATAAGCAACCATATCTCAATCAGAGCTCGGCTCCATTTCAATAAATAATAATAATTATAATATGCAAATATTTTAAATATTATCTTTTATTATTTGGTGTTCCTTTTAACAAAAATTGTTTTTTAAATTCACGGCAACTAACATCACTTATGGTGGTTCAACAATATGATTGAGAGTAACCCAAATTTTAAAATGAATAGTAATCTCCTTTCAAAAATACTAATGTTAATGCTAATACTAATACTGTCGAAGTTTCTCAAAAAATAGTGTTCTACTACAATTTATGTCATCTTTTGAGTATTGAGAGCGAGATGGAGTTAGCAAATCATTCATTGGACATGTCTTACGGTGACAACCCACATCTACTCACACATTTGTAATGATATGAAATATTATACTATAAACAATCTACCAATATATATGCTAAGCACTGAATGATATTAACATTAGTGATATGCCTTGATGAATACTTTTATCAGATCTTTTTATAGAACTTTAGGTTTTTAACAATATTCTAGTATAACAGAATTTATAGATTTTAAATTTTAAGAATTAGTTTAATTTTTATGCTTTTCTTTTTGTGTATAGTTTGAACTAAAACTAAGAAATCAGCTTTTATTTGTTAAGAAATATGAATTTTTGAGCATTTTTATTGAACTAAACGGGGTAAATTATTTATATGTAATGTCTTAAGTAAATAGAGAAAGAAATAAAAATAAAAGCAAAACAATGATATTTACTTGTTTGGATTTCTTTTTATATAATAATTGTTGTTTCTAAATGTCTTTTAAGGTTGGTAGATTATTATATTGAATGTGGAATTATCTAGTATTTTAAATATTATAATTTTAAAAATTAGGATTTAAAATTAGATTAATTATAGCATATAAACCTAAGCAATGCCAAGCTTATATATTTTGTTGAAGACAAAGCCTAATTATTCTTTAAAACTCTATTGAAATCCTAGCTAGGGTTGAACTATTTCCTACCTTTGAAATTTTAAGAAGAATTTAATATTCAAACCCTTTCCAAACTAGCTATCATTTTCAATAGCATAAAATAGTATAAAAGAATATTCAACGTATGTTTTTTTTTTTTTGAAAAGATAACTTTCCTCCATTTTAAAATTCCAACCAAATACTTTTCCAACAATCTCGTCATCATACATCTGTGAGATTTTTAATTTTAACGTCAAAGACCGGTTTTACATAATAAGCATCCACGATGTAAAATTTTTGGTCAAAATTAACCACCATACTATTTGTTTATGTTGGCTTTTTAAAAAAAAAAAATGCACCAGGTTGCTGACATACAAATTTACAACTCATCCAACTATTTTTTACAAATAATAATGGATCAAGATACAGAGCATTATAATCAGTAGAACAAATATCAACACAAAAATCTTGGTCTGACTAATTATTGCAGACTTGAGTAGCTTATTTTTTTACCTTAAATATTTTCTTAATTCATTCAACTAAACTTCAATCGAACTAATGTTCATCTCAACAACCACATCTCCTCTCACCTTTTTTTCCTCCTAATTATCTTTATTTTTTAAAATAAATTTTCGTTTATAATGTTTCCTAAAATATCAATATATAATTTTACAAGCAATTTGAGAATGATCAATATATTGAACAACAAAAAAAATTGAATCAATATTCAGTTTCAAATAGACTTCTTAAATTTTATTTCCAACTATATTTTCTATTTAAGTAACTATATTTTTAATTACTTAAAAACAACTAAATACTTGATCTAAACTCCAAATTTTACCTGCTCCTTATCATACTAAACCCCATCCTAAACAAACAACACTCTGGATCTAATAGATTTTTATAAATCCAACCACAACTGTTAGCTAATATATTAGTGTGATGAGGGGTAAAATCATCATTGCATTATTGGTCGCTCACATCGACGATGGGGTCATGCCCAATCCAAACACCCTGCTTGCCAGATGGCCAGCTAGTGCGACATTCTAGTGACAAGGTCAAACAGCTTTGATGAAGTCGGATCACCTCGGTAACCCGAGCTACCTTTATACTTCGGCCATCTAAGCCGAGCTATCCTTATTCCTCGGTAACCCGAGCTATCCCTATGCTTCGGTCGTCCAAGCCGAGCTATTCCTCGGTCATCCGAGCCGATCCATCTTACACTTCGGAAAATCAAGCTATTCCTCATCCAGGCCAACCACGGCATTCAAAATACCTCTACGGAATTCGGCGCGAAAGAGCTAAAATCCACTATAGCTGGATAAGATTTCAGGCAGCGCAATGCCCAGAAGTGGCCTAGGATCTGCGAGAGTGGCCTAGGTCTGTGTGATCATCGAGCCTCAAGGCATCAACTAGCTCTCCCAGCTGTCGACCCTCTAACTGACAAGATACGGACCCTACCGGCCTCATAACAAACTTGATTCAAATCCTAACAGTTTTTAGACCCCATCCAGGCACGTCCAAGAAATCAGATGATCACCTATAAATACCACAATATTCCAACCTCTCAGGTATGCGCAAACTCTGAAACAACCCCTTACGCATTCATTTCACTCATTGAATCTCATACTCTCCATTAGAGCTCTCACAAGAGCCTGGAGGAGCATCCTTCTCTGTGAGAGTCTTCTCCTCACATATGCTTGCTGTGAATCTCCACTGACTTGGGCATCGGAGGGTCCTCCGCAGAGGGCAACCCCCATAGCACCCTCTGCATGCGGACTGTCTTGTAGGTTCCACCCGAGGCGCGAGATCGATGCCAGATCAGGAGCCAGAAGCGCACCCGAGTCGGAGAACGGATTTCCACGGCAATTGGCGCAAGAGGAAGGGTCCTCAAGTCCCATAAACTTGTGATCCAGGAGACAAGACTCAAGAACCAGATAAAAGCATCCTCTAATGGCCAATCGGAAGAGAGCCACATCTGAAGCTCAGGACCAAGCCGCCTCTCGATGGCCTGATCCGATTAGCGGTGCAGCACCTCCGCTACCACCGCCAGCTGAAACTCCTTCACCGCCGGCAACGGTGGTAACCCTGACCAGTTTGCCACTCTGGTTCAACAAGTCCAAGCGTTGACCCAGTTGGTCCAGGGATTCCAGGCGATCCCTGGAGCTGCTATCCCTGCCTCTCAGCCCCATGAGGAGGCCGCTGCCCCTACCTCGCCAGCGATTTCTTCTTCTGATCTGCCTGGGGCAACGGACCGCGGTCACCAGCCCGCAAAGGTGAAGCCGGCACTGCAGCGAGCTGGAGGGAAGAGCCCGCTCAGATCCAGGTGGGTTCGCTCCCTCTCCCCGATGTCTTCCCAAGATTCGATGCCGCGGCCATCTTCTCCTCGACCGATCCCTCATACCACTCTGATGAAGGGATCAGACAGCAGATGCAAGAAATGCGGCAAGAGTGGCACGGGAGTTGGACGCCGCCAGGCAAGCTCCTCCATCCCAGCCGAAAGTAGAGCAGGGCATCCCCTTCTCCGAGAGGATCATGAGGGAAGTGATTCCCCCTCATGTCAAGCTCCTACCATCGAGCCGTATCATGGATCCACCGATCCCGACACCACTTCAGCAGCTTCAGATCCATCATGATGTTCCACGGGGCATCCGATGCGATCCTATGCAGAGCTTTCCCCTCCACCTTAAGGGGATCTGCCCGAACCTGGTTCAACAACCTAAAACCAGGTTCTATTGATTCTTTCGATGAGCTGAGCTGTCTGCTCATTAGCCAGTTCGTCAGCAGCCGTCGCTAGTGATGGAGATCCGACTCCCTCTCCGAGATCAAGTAGAGAGAGGGGAGTCGCTGAAGAGTTACCTTGGCCGCTTCAACACGGCCCTCCTAGAAATCGACCATCTCAACCATGAGGTGGCCATGTCTGCCCTGGCCGAAGGAGTGTCCAAGGAGGAAGACTTTTACCTGGCTCTGGAGGTGAATTACCCAAAGAGCCTTTCGGACATGATGTCCCTGGAAGACAAGTACGCCAGGATAGAAGAATCGAGAAGGTCAGCTCGGGCCGAGCAGATGAAGAAGAAAGAGGCAAAGGGCTTGGACAGGCAGCGAGCCCACCACCGCGCTAGCCTGCCTCACCACCGTAGAGCTCCTCGCCATTGCCCCGAGACCGAACTCAGAGTCCGGCCTAAAGGTTCAACCACTATACTCCCCTCACCGCGCCAAGGGCTCAAATCCTAATGGAAATCGAGCGTCAACTTCCTCGGCCCTCTCCTTTTCAAGGCAACGGAGCTCGGAAGGACCCAACCAAGTATGTCGCTTCCACCGAGACTACGGGCACGACACCAAGGACTGTTGGCAGCTCAAGAATGAGATTGAGCAGCTGATCCGGTGAGGTAGACTGAAACGATTCAGGGCCCCCCTAAGCCGAATAATGAAGAGAATCGCCAACCTGAACCTCGCCAACTCCCACCACCGAATCCTCTAGTTATCGGCAACGTCAATGTGATAATGGAATGTGATAATGGTAGCCGGATCCCCATCTTCTTGGTCAGGCAAGGAGGAGAACCCATCGAAGAAAGCTCGGATTGATGAGCTTGCTTTCTCCGATGAAGACCTTCGGGAGGTACAATACCCCCATGATGATGCCTTGGTTGTATCTATAAACATGAACAACTATGATGTACACCGTATTCTGATTGATAGTGGAAGCTCTGTTGATGTTTTATATTTTGATGCCTTTGTGAGATTAAAATTCCGGGTAGAAAGCCTTCGACCGGTGGAATCCACCCTGGTGGGTTTCATGGGTGACTCCATAATCCCTGAAGGGGTCATCACTCTGTCAGTCTGAGCCAGCACCTAGCCCCGCGTAGCTACCGTGCTCATGGATTTCCTCGTGACCAAGCTTAGATCTCCCTACAACACCATCCTTGGTAGACCGGGGCAGATATCTCTCAAGGCCATCATTTTCATCCCTCATCTCGCCCGAATGGGGAGTGAGCGTGGTATGAGGAAGCCAGATCATAGCTCGGCATTGCTTTGTTGCCGACCTCCAATCCAGAAAGCCCGAGGTGGATGGGCTGGATGCTTGGGAGGATCTCGCCGAGCAACGAGGAGGGCCGGCCAAAGAACTGGAGGAGGTACCGCTTGATGAGGCTCAGCTCGATCGGACTATCAAAGTTGGATTGTAGCTGGAAGGAAAGCTTCGACAAGAGTTAATCGAGTTCCTTCGGAGGAATGCCGACGTATTTGCTGATCAGCGTTGGATATACCGGGAATCAGCCCAGACGTCCTAGTCCACCGCCTCAGCGTGGATGAAACATTCAGGCCTGTTAAGCAGAAGAAGAGGAGCTTCACCCCAGAGTGCCAAAAAGCCATCAAAGAAGAGGTGGATAAACTCATCAAAGCCAAGTTTATTCGGGAGGTTAGTTACCCCAACTGGCTGGAAAATGTGGTCATGGTGAAGAAGTCGAATGGCAAATGGAGGATCTGCATCGACTTCACTGACCTCAATAAAGCCTGCCCAAAAGACAGCTTCCCTCTTCCACAGATTGACCAACTCATGGATTCAACTTCAGGCCATGAAATGTTAACTTTTATGGATGCCTATTCGGGCTACAACCAGATCCGAATGGCACCCGAAGACGAGAAGAAAACCCTTCATCACTGACCGAGGTATCTACTGCTACCGAGTTATGCCCTTTGGTTTAAAAAATGCAGGTGCCACCTACCAAAGGCTAGTCAACAAAGTATTCAAGGAGCAAATCGGTCGGAACATGAGGTGTATGTCGATGATATGCTGGTAAAAAGCAAGGAGGCATCCCAGCACATCGAGGACCTTGCGGAGAGCTTTGCCACACTTCGGAAGTATCAGATGAAGCTCAACCCCACCAAATGCGCCTTCGGGGTCAACTCCGGGAAGTTCCTCGGCTTTATGGTTTCACAGTGAGGCATTGAGGCAAACCCTCAGAAAATCCAAGCCCTGCAACAGATGGCTCCACCAGGGTCAGTCAAGGACATGCAGTGCCTCACTGGGAGGGTAGCAGCCCTCAGTCGCTTCATAGCTCGGTCAGCCGAGAAATGCCTTCCCTTCTTCAAAGTGCTTCGGTCAGCCAAAAATTTCCATTGGACCCCAGATTGCCAGAAACCCTTCGAAGACCTTAAGAAATACCTTGGCTCACCGCCTCTTCTCAGTAGCTCGAAGCCAGGGGAAGTGCTGAATCTATACTGGCAGTCTCAGAAGATGCTGTTGGCTCGGTGCTAATCAGAGAGGAGAACATAATCCAAAGACCTATCTATTATGTCAGCAAGTTGCTCAAAGACACTGAATCAAGGTATGCTCGGGTCAAGAAGATGGTCCTAGCTCTAGTAACATCGGTCTGGAAGTTGCGGTCATACTTCCAGGCGCATACTATCATCGTCCTGACCGACCAACCCCTCAAGGCAATTATCCATCACCAGAAGCATCAGGAAGAATGACCAAATGGGCTATCGAGTTGAGCGAGCACGACATTCAATATCAGCCTCATCCGGCCATTAAAGCTCAAGTTCTAGCAGACTTCCTCCTCGAATGCACTATACCCGAAGATGGCTCTGTTTCGGATGCCCTCGGGCAACCAAAGCCCAGTGCTCCATGGTTGCTTCACGCCGACGGATCCTCCAGCGTGGGCGGCTCTGGCACCGACCTGATCCTCACCAGCCCAGAGGGCACAACCTTTGAATACGGCATTCATTTCTCCTTCCCGGCCTCGAATAATGAAGCGGAGTATGAAGCCCTGCTCTCCGGACTCTGAATAGCCCGTGAGCTCAAAGTCAAAAAGCTGGTTGCCTACACTGACTCCCAATTTGTGGTCGGCCAGGTACAGGAAGAATTCAAGGCTCGAGAGCCGAACATGATTTGGTATCTCTAAAAGGTGCGCGATCTATCTTCCTATTTCAATGAATTCAAAATTGTCCAGATCCCAAGGGCTGAAAATGCGCACGCCGACCTCTTATCCCGCCTGGCGACAATGGAGTCAATGGACCTCGAGCAAAAATTTCACCTGGAAGTCCTAGAGAAGCCCAATATTGTCGATGTTGATTACGTGATGCAGGTTGACACCAAACCATCCTGGATGGACCCCCTGCACCAGTACCTCAAAGAAGGGTAGAAAGGAAGCAAGGAAGTTGACATTACAATCATCTCGTTACGTCCTGATTGACGACTAGCTATATAAGCGGTCATTCTCTATGCCATTGCTTAAATGCCTCCACCCATCGAAAGCTGATTATGCTTTTCGAAAGGTTCATGAAGGCATCTATGGCAATCACCTCGGCAGCCATGCCCTGTGCCACAAAGTGCTACGCCAAGGATATTATTGGCCGACGATGCAGAAAGATGCTGACGACCTTGTCCGATCCTGTGATGCATGCCAACGACATTCAAATATTCAGAGGCTTCCCTCTGCTCACCTGACTTCCATCTCATTCCCCTGGCCCTTCGCCAAGTGGGGGATGGATATACTTGGCCCTTTCCCCCTCACAGCAGGGCAAAGGACATTCCTGTTTGTGGCGATTGACTATTTTACTAAGTGGATCAAAGCCGAAGCAGTCGCCTAGATAACCGAAGCCTGTGCCAAAGACTTCATGCAGAGATCCATCATCTGCCGCTTCGGTCTTCCCCACACCATCATCACCGACAATGGGAATCAATTCGATAATCCGAAGTTTCGGGGGTTCTATGAGGATCATGGCATTCTTCATCGCCTGACATCGGTCGGACATCCTCAAGCTAATGGGGAAGCCGAGGTAACAAATCGAACTCTATTACAGGGAATTAAAGCTCGGCTCAACCAAGCACGAGGCAGGTGGGCGGAAGAGCTCTACCACGTGTTGTAGGCATACCGAACCACCGAGAGGGCTCCCACGGGCCAGACTCCGTTCAAAATGGCCTTCGGCACTGAAGCTGTTATCCCCGTGGAAGTCGGACTCCCCTCCCCTCGCACCGAAGGCTACTCGAAAGAATCTAATGATGAACAACTCTGAACCAATCTGGACTTAATAGATGAAGTCAGAGAGAAAGCCTGGATCCGGATGGCAGCTTACCAACAAAGAATTGCCTGCTACCATTCAACCAGAGTCAAAGGAAAGTTTCTCCCCGGGTGACCTGGTACTTCGGAAAGCATCCGTCTCAAAGCCACTGGAGCAAGGAAAGCTATCCCCTAATTGGGAGGGTCCCTACTAAATTACAGAGGTGATCAAACCCGGCACCTACAAGCTCCAAGATCTAAATGGGAAATCTATTCTCCGGACATGGAACTCGGATAAACTCCGCATTTATCATCAGTGAGAGTATGCCCTCCCTGAACTTACTTTGTCCATTGAATAAATTTTCAAAGGTTTGAAAAATTTTTGTTTTCGTTACTTTCCTTGATGGCTACAATGAGAGACAGGTTTATAAATCTTCGGCTGGGCCGATCTCCGGACCTTGGCCACGCCAAGTAAAATATATCCCAGCTGGGCTAGGAGGACTCGTACCTTGACACACCAAGTAAAATATAATCTTTATAAATCCTTGGCCGGGCCGAGCGATCTCCGACCTTGGCCGGCCAAGTAAAATATATTCCAACTGGGCTGGGAGGACTCTGTACCTTGGTAGCGCCAAGTAAAATATAATCTTTATAATCCTCGAATGGGCCGAGTGATCTCCGTACCTTGGCAGCGCCAAGTAAAATATAATCTTTATAATCCTCGGCTGGCTGAGCGATCTCCGTACCTTGGCAGCGTGATGGGGACATCAGCAAGAAGAAAAGGTTGCAGACTGACACTCTTTGGTTTTGTAGTTAATCCACTTTCCGCAGTTCCACTTACTCGAGCCAAGAGTTTCAATTTCTCAAGTGGCAACTCATGCTGCAAAATTTCAACTTCTGCCAAGTCTCAAAGTATCGACACTTCCTGCCTTGAGTCAACACTGCTATCAAGACATCAAGTCTTCTCTTTGGAAGTCAAATCTTGGAGACACATGGAGGCATCTAATGATGACACATGGCAACTTAAAAGTCAAATCTTGGAGGACACATGGAGGTATCTGATGATGACACATGGCAAACTAAGGAGGTGCCACATGGAAGCTTGTGCAACCAAATTTGTTAGGGATTGATTGTAATTAGTTAGCTATATCATAACTAATCCTTAGATTGTTATGATCTTTTAGTTTTTTGGGCTGAAATTTCTGGAAGTCCTTTGGCCTATAAATAGGCCAAGCTTTCCCTCTTGTAGATATGAAGTTTGAGAAATAAAATCAAGTTTATTTGATTTCTTTGCCAAGTGCCTTGTTCATCTTTGAGTATGAAGAGGGTGAGATGCTCTTAGTTTGAGTTGAGGCTCGTATTTTCCTAGTCTTAGATCTAGGTCACTCCTTGAGGGAGAGGGTGAGAGGCCCAATTTGCTACTCTAAACCATTCTACCAAGGTTCCATAATAGTTCAGAAAGAAGGACAAGTGCTACCCAAGTCCTAGCAACTTTTTTTCAAATCCTTCCTTTCCTTGTTCGATTATTTTATTTCCTTCAATTCCTTTGCCTCCACGGTCTTACTTCTGATCACTTGCAGGTTCTCTTGAGGATGTTAGAGTTGAGGATGATGGCTCCACGTCAAGGATCAAGTGCCAAGGTGAGTTCTTAAGTAAGGAGTGTAGATCTTGTCAACCAACCCTCAATTCTTTGAGTGTTGAGTGCATCCTTCCACTTTAAGATCTTACTTCGTTGTTGAAAAAAAAAAAAAAAAACCTCTTGGTCCTTTAGATCTGAAGTTTTAAAGGTGGCTTAACTTAGTTTGAAGGTTTTCATACCTTTAGATCCTAATCTTTTTATTTCTTTGAAAGAAGCTTGCACAAGGGTGTTTAGATTTCTGCTTCCGGTTTGATGTTCTTCATTTCTCCCATGCATGAATTCAGCCATAGCTTGGGCTCAAATGTTCATTAAGGATGGTAATCACTTAGAACACATCACCATCCCATCATTCCACCAATTTTTTTTCGTGCCCCATCAGCTTTGGTATCAGAGCTTTGGTCTCTAAGTTAAGCTTGTAAGTTGCTGGAATTTCTGTTCTAGTTTTAGTCCGAGATTTCCATGAATTTTTTTCTAATTTTTAAGGGTTAAAAAATAAATAAAAATTTATTTGCTGCACTTTAGGACTTTAGGTTCCAAATCTAAAATTAAAAATATATATTTTAGAGTTTTCAAAAAAAATTCGAGTTCTTAGGTTATTTTTGGAAGACTGTTTTGGTTCCCTCCATTAAATTTGATTTTAAAAAATAAAAAAAAATTTTAATTTGAGATCTGAGATTTAGACTTCAAATTCTGTTATTTTTCACTTAAAGTTTAAAATTAGAGGGGTTTTAAATTTAAAATTTAAATTTTGAAATAGGTAGTAGAGAGTTTGTTAAGCTGCTAGAATCTTCTAGCAACTACTATCATAACAACTTCCTCAACCAAATTTATAAAAAAAAAATTTGAATTCAAATTTCAAAATCTAGGATTTTCACTCTGAGATCTAACTAATTCAATTTTCATTTTAAATTTTTGAAAATTTAAAACTTTAAATTTTAAATTTTTAAAACGGGTTAGTTGAAGGTTAGTTAGAAGCTGTAAATTTTATTTAACCACTTTTACCTCCAAGAATGAAATTTTAATCTAAATTTTAAAATTAAAAAAAATTAGCTTCTGAAATCTAGACTTCAAGATTTGAATACCTCAATTTAAGTTTGCATTTGCTAAATTTTAAAATTAGATTAAATTTCACTTAATTGTACTAAGTCTAGTCGATTGTGCTAGTTAATTGCTGAAATTGTGTGCATCCATATATACATAAACCATCTTAAGGGCATTCAATATAACATAAGGGGAGGAGTTAATAACATTTCCTTAGCCCACAACAACCATCCTCATTATGCATTGACCTAAACCTTAATTAAAATCAAGTATGCACCTAAATTAAGGACACCAACAAGTCGGGTTCAAGTGCAAGAGGAGACAAAGCACTATTTGATTTGTAATTATTCTTAGAAACGGGTGTCTAAGACTAGAGGTTTAATAGCAAATGCCTTAAGCGGACTTGCGGTTCTTTAATTGGGTCATTGCGAAAGCAAGGGGGGCTAATGGGGACATCAGCAAGAAGAAAAGGTTGCAAACTGATACTCTTTGGCTTTGTAGTTAATCCACTTTCCGCAGGTTCCACTTACTCGAGCCAAGAGTTTCAATTTCTCAAGTGGCAACTCATGCTGCAAAATTTCAACTTCTGCCAAGTCTCAAAGTATCGACACTCCTGCCTTGAGTCAACACTGCTATCAAGACATCAAGTCTTCTCTTTGGAAGTCAAATCTTGGAGGACACATGGAGGTATCTAATGATGACACATGGCAACTTAGAAGTCAAATCTTGGAGGACACATGGAGGTATCTGATGATGACACATGGCAAACTAAGGAGGTGCCACATGGAAGCTTGCGCAACCAAATTTGTTAGGGATTGATTGTAATTAGTTAGCTATATCATAACTAATCCTTAGATTGTTATGATCTTTTAGTTTTTTGGGCTGAAATTTCTGGAAGTCCTTTGGCCTATAAATAGGCCAAGCTTTCCCTCTTGTAGATATGAAGTTTGAGAAATAAAATCAAGTTTATTTGATTTCTTTGCCAAGTGCCTTGTTCATCTTTGAGTATGAAGAGGGTGAGATGCTCTTAGTTTGAGTTGAGGCTCGTGTTTCCCTAGTCTTAGATCTAGGTCACTCCTTGAGGGAGAGGGTGAGAGGCCCAATTTGCTACTCTAAACCATTCTACCAAGGTTCCATAATAGTTTCAGGAAGAAGGACAAGTGCTACCCAAGTCTCAGCAAAATTTTTCAAATCCTTCCTTTCCTTGTTCGATTTTTATTTCCTTCAATTCCTTTGCCTCCACGGTCTTACTTCTGATCACTTGCAGGTTCTCTTGAGGATGTTAGAGTTGAGGATGATGGCTCCACGTCAAGGATCAAGTGCCAAGGTGAGTTCTTAAGTAAGGAGTGTAGATCTTGTCAACCAACCCTCAATTCTTTGAGTGTTGAGTGCATCCCTTCCACTTTAAGATCTTACTTCATTGTTGGAAAAAAAAAAAAAAACCTCTTGGTCCTTTAGATCTGAAGTTTTAAAGGTGGCTTAACTTAGTTTGAAGGTTTCCATACCTTTAGATCCTAATCTTTTTATTTCTTTGAAAGAAGCTTGCACAAGGGTGTTTAGATTTCTGCTTCCGGTTTGATGTTCTTCATTTCTCCATGCATGAATTCAGCCATAGCTTGGGCTCAAATGTTCATTAAGGGTGGTAATCACTTAGAACACATCACCATCCCCTCATTCCACCAATTTTTTTTTCGTGCCCCATCAGCTTTGGTATCAGAGCTTTGGTCTCTAAGTTAAGCTTGTAAGTTGCTGGAATTTCTGTTCTAGTTTTAGTCCGAGATTTCCATGAATTTTTTTGTAATTTTTAAGGGTTAAAAAATAAATAAAAATTTATTTGCTGCACTTTAGGACTTTAGGTTCAAAATAAAATTAAAAAAATATTTTAGAGTTTTGGAATAAAAAAAGAGTTCTTAGGTTGTTTTCTGGAAGACTATTTTGGTTCCCTCCATTAAATTTGATTTTAAAAAAATAAAAATAATTTTTAATTTGAGATCTGAGATTTAGACTTCAAATTCTGTTATTTTCCACTTAAAGTTTGAATTTAGAGGGGTTTTTAAATTTAAAATTTAATTTTGAAATAGGTAGTAGAGAGTTTGTTAAGCTGCTAGAATCTTCTAGCAACTACTATCATAACAACTTCCTCAACCAAATTTAAAAAAAAAATTTGAATTCAAATTTCAAAATCTAGGATTTTCACTCTGAGATCTAACTAATTCAATTTTATTTTGAATTTTTAAAAATTTAAAACTTTAAATTTCAAATTTTCAAAACCGGGTTAGTTGAAGGTTAGTTAGAAGCTGCAAATTTTATTTAACCACTTTTACCTCCAAGAATGAAATTTTAATCTAAATTTTAAAATTTTAAAAAAAAATTAGCTTCTGAAATCTAGACTTCAAGATTTGAATTTCTCAATTTAAGTTTGCATTTGCTGAATTTTAAAATTAGATTAAATTTCACTTAATTGTACTAAGTCTAGTCGATTGTGCTAGTTAATTGCTGAAATTGTGTGCATCCATATATACATAAACCATCTTAAGGGCATTCAATATAACATAAGGGGAGGAGTTAATAACCTTTCCTTAGCCCACAACAACCATCCTCATTATGCATTGACCTAAGCCTTAATTAAAATCAAGTATGCACCTAAATTAAGGACACCAACAAGTCGGGTTCAAGTGCAAGAGGAGACAAAGCACTATTTGAGTTTGTAATTATTCTTAGAAACTGGTGTCTAAGACTAGAGGTCTAATGGCAAATGCCTTAAGCGGACTTGCGGTTCTTTAATTGGGTCCTTGCGAAAGCAAGGGGGGCCTCCCGCATTCCCACCTCTTACCTGGCCAGTGACAAAGGTAATTGCATCCTTAACTAGTACCTAGTCAAGTCTGTATTTTGAACTTCTAGGTTTAGGAGCCCTAGAAGCTAGGTTTGTACTTCTTGTCTTATAGGTCAAAAGTTCTATCTTTCTTGGTTTGTACCTATGGATCCTAATCTTGAACTCTTTATGAGGACCCTGACTGAAAAGTTAGACACTGTAACTGAGCAATTAGGGCAAATCAACAAAGAATTAGGTCAAGTAAAAGATAGAGTTGAGACCCTTGAAGAGCCTCAAAGGATCCCCATCGAACCTGAATCATCTAGGTCAATTCCTCGAGGTCCAAGAGCCCAATATCATGTGCACATCCCTGAATACAATCCAAGGAGACTTGATCCTGATTTCATGGAAGAAGCCCGTCGAGTCCATCGGCCTGACTTTACTCCTGATCGTATCCCTAGGCGACCTCACCAGGATTACTTAGATCAAGATGAAAGAGCCATGAGGAACATTCGATTAGAGGCTCCTATCTTTGATGGAAGCCTAGACCCTAAAGCTTATGTTGACTGGGAGGGAGAAATGGATCAATATTTTGAATGGTATGAGATGACCGAGGAGAGAAAGTATAAGTTTGCCAAACTGAGGTTAGTCCGCCAGGCTAGGTTATACTAGGAGAATATCGGGCGAATGCTTAGGCAAAGAGGAGACATGCCCATAACCACTTGGAGAGCTATGAAAATCAAGCTTAGGGAAAAGTATGTCCCTATGTCCTATCACCAAAGACTATTAGATCAGTGGCAAAGATTATACCAGGGCAATAAGACTGTGTCTGAATATATTACCAAGTTTGATGAGTTTGCGATGAGGTGTAACATTGATGAATCAGAAGCTGTAACATTGTCTAGGTTTAGAGCCGGTTTGCGTGAAGAAATTCAAAAGGAATTATTTCTAAGAGAAATCACTGACCTAGACCAAGCCTATCAAATAGCCAGAGATTGTGAAAGGTTTCAAAGGGGACCGATAGTCAGAAGACCCGAACTAAGTAAGATTAGCACCCCTACTCAGAAACCAGGGTTCAACCAAATGCGACCAAATCACCCCACTCCTACTATCCCATCCGGTCAAACGAGTGACAAGGGTAAGGCCCCTGTAGTTCAAAAGAGTAACAACCCGAATGTCCATTGTTTTAAATGTAACAGGAAGGGACACTATGCCAACCAATGCCCTGCCCGTTCTCTACACATAGGAGAACTAGCTGAAGAGGACCCTGAAGATACTAAAGAGTTTGAAAAAGAGGTATATGAGGCTGAATCCAATCTGATCAATGAATATGATGAAGAGGAAGAAGAGATTGATTATGATGAGACTTTGGGTGTTGTTAGAATTTTGACCCAAACAAAGGAAAAGGAGGATTGGAGAAGAACTAATATACTCCAAACATTTGTTAAGATAGGGGAGAAGGTTTATAAAATCATTATAGACAATGGGAGTTGTGTGAATGCTATTTCCACTAAAGCCATTAAGAATTTAAGCTTGACCCCTGTTCCCCATCCCAATCCATACAAAGTTTCTTGGATAGATTCAACATCCATTCCCATTAAATCCAGATGTCAAGTTCCCATTCAAATCCAATCCTATCATGAACAAGTCTGGTGCGATGTACTACCCATGGGAGTAAGTAGCATCATTTTGGGTAGACCTTGGTTGTATGATCATGATGCAACTTTATATGGTCAATCCAATTCTTGTGCTTTCAACCATCTAGGGAAAAAGCTTATCATTAACTCGACCCCACCTAAGGACAATATCAAGAAAGGGTCTAGTGATTTGAAAGAGAAGAAACAAGATCTGAATTTGATCAGTGTCAAGGAAATAGAGAAAGAAATCAATGAAGGATCACCTATGTGGATTTTGGCACTTAAAGAAAGTCGGAATGAAGATCCTAAGGAACCACCTCAAGAAGTCACAAAGATCTTAGAAGACTTTAAGGATGTATTCCCAGAAGATTTACCCAATCACCTGCCCCCACTTAGGGATATTCAACATACAATTGATCTAGTCCCAGGAGCCACCTTGCCTAACCTACCTCACTATAGAATGAATCCTACTGAGCACGCTGAGCTACAAAGACAAGTTGGAGATCTCCTCCAGAAAAAGTTTATTAGGAAGAGTTTAAGTCCTTGTGCAGTACCTGCCCTACTGACCCCGAAGAAGGATGGCACTTGGAGAATATGCATCGATAGTCGTGCCATCAACAAAATTACGGTCAAGTATCGATTTCCTATCCCTCGCCTTGATGATATGCTTGACATGATGACCGGAGCCACTATATTTTCCAAGATTGATCTTAAGAGTGGTTATCACCAGGTTAGGATCAAACCTGGAGATGAGTGGAAAACTGCATTCAAAACTAAGGATGGTCTTTATGAGTGGTTGGTTATGCCCTTTGGTCTATCAAATGCCCCTAGTACATTTATGAGGATCATGACTCAAGTTTTAAGACCTTTCATGGAAAATTTGTTGTAGTATATTTTGATGACATCCTCATCTATAGTAAGACTAGGGAAGACCATTTAGATCATCTTAGACAAGTCTGTTACACCCTTAGAAAGGAAAATCTATATGCCAATCTGAAGAAGTGCGAATTCATGACTAACAGAGTAACCTTTCTAGGGTTCATTGTTACTACTAATGGTGTTTCTGCTGATCCCGAGAAAATTAAGTCCATAGTCGAGTGGCCCGAACCCAAGAACATACATGACGTCCGTAGCTTCCACGGTCTTGCCACCTTCTATAGGAGATTCATCCAAGGGTTTAGCACCATTGTTGCTCCAATCACGGATTGTCTTAAGAAAGGAAATTTTGAATGGACCAAACAAGCCAATAAAGCCTTCCTTGAGATTAAAGGAAGAATGACACAAGCACCAATCTTAAGGTTGCCTAACTTCTCTAAAGTTTTTGAGGTTGCTTGTGATGCCTCTGGGATTGGAATTGGTGGAGTTTTAAGTCAAGAGAACCATCCGGTAGCTTTTTTTAGCGAGAAACTAAATGGCGCAAAGTTGAGATATTCCACCTATGACAAGGAGTTATATGCGGTAGTTCAGGCTTTGAAATATTGGAGACATTACTTGTTACCGCAGGAGTTTGTTCTATTTTCCGATCATGAAGCCCTCCGATTCCTTAGCTCCCAAAAGAAGTTAAACCCTAGGCATGGAAAATGGGTAGAGTACATCCAAGCTTACACCTTTGTTCTAAAACACCGTGCTGGTTCTGACAATAAGGTTGCCGATGCTTTAAGTCGATGTTCTATGCTCTTGACGTCCGTAAGTACTGAAGTCACAGGATTTGATAAGTTGAAGGAAGAGTATAAAAGTTGCCCTGACTTTAGTGAGATTTTTGAATCTGTCAGTCTAAGGCCTTCTAGAGAATACAAAGACTTTACTCTTCATGATGGGTTCCTTTTTAAAGGAGATAAGTTGTGTATTCCCCGAACCTCAATTAGGGAATTCTTGATTTGGGAAATCCATGCCGGAGGTTTAGCGGGCCATTTCGGAAGGAATAAAACTATTCTAGCTTTGGAGGAACAATTCTTTTGGCCCAGCTTAAAACGAAATGTTGCCCAAGTCGTAGCCCAGTGTAGGACATGTGCTGTTGCTAAAATGCAAAAAAAACACTGGACTATACACCCCTTTACCCGTCCCTGATCGACCTTGGCAAGACATCAGTATGGACTTTGTGTTGGGACTACCAAAGACCTTAAGGAGACACGATTCCATCTTTGTGGTAGTCGATAGATTTTCTAAAATGGCACATTTTCTGCCTTGTTCCCAGACCTTCGATGCATCAAAAGTGGCCAAGTTATTTCTAGATGAAGTGGTTAGATTACACGGGTTACCTAAAACCATCGTGTCTGATAGGGATGTTAAGTTCACCAGTTACTTTTGGAAAACCCTATGGCACCTGCTAGGAACCAAGTTAAACTTTTCTACCACTTATCACCCCCAAACTGATGGTCAAACAGAAGTTGTAAATAGAAGTCTTGGAAATATGTTGAGATGTTTAGTGGGAAAACATACTGAAAATTGGGACCTTTTACTGCCACGTATAGAGTTTGCCTATAATAGTTCAGTTAACAGATCCACTGGAAAAAGTCCTTTTGAGATTATTCATGGGTACAAACCAAGAAAGCCAATAGACCTCATTCCATTGCCCATGCATGTACGAACATCAGAGTCTGCTGAGTCATATGCACAACACATTAGGGATTTACACAAAGAAATTAGCGAGAAAATCCATATAAGCAATGAGAGTTACAAGCATATGGCTAATTCCCATAGAAGAGCAAAAGAATTTCATGTAGGAGACTTTGTCATGATAAGGCTCAGACCTGAACAGTTTCCAAAGGGAACTATGAAGAAACTACACGCCCATGGTGCAGGTCCTTTCAAAATAATAAAAAGAATTGGACCTAATGCTTATATACTGGACCTACCTTCTGACTTTGGTATTAGTTCCACCTTTAATATTTCAGATCTGGTAGAATACAAGGAACCAACAATGAATCCCAGTGAGTTTTTAGGACCTGATCCATCCTTTGAGAGTGAACCAATCCCAGAGTGTCCACCAGCCACAAAGCGAGAAAGAATTGAACGGATATTAGATGACAAGATTGTCACTACCCGAAATAAAGACTATCAATGCTACTTGGTCCATTGGCAAGGTAGACCTGATTCTGAAGACTCATGGATCACTCAAGAAGAACTGCAAAGGATCGATCCAGATCTGATGATGACACATTGGACACAACTAAGGAGGTGTGGCCACAAAATGGAAGCTTGCCTGCAACCAAATTTGTTAGGAATTGATGATGAATTAGAAGTTCTTGGAGCTGGATATCATAACTAATCCACATTAGATTGATTATGATCTTTTAGATTTTTTGGGCTGAAATTTCTGGAAGTCCTTTGGCCTATAAATAGGCCAAGCTTTCCCTCTTGTAGATATGAAGTTTGAGAAATAAAATCAAGTTTATTTGATTTCTTTTGCCAAGTGCCTTGTTCATCTTTGAGTATGAAGAGGGTGAGATGCTCTTAGTTTGAGTTGAGGCTCGTGTTTCCCTAGTCTTAGATCTAGGTCACTCCTTGAGGGAGAGGGTGAGAGGCCCAATTTGCTACTCTAAACCATTCTACCAAGGTTCCATAATAGTTTCAGGAAGAAGGACAAGTGCTACCCAAGTCTCAGCAAAATTTTTTCAAATCCTTCCTTTCCTTGTTTGATTTTTATTTCCTTCAATTCCTTTGCCTCCACGGTCTTACTTCTGATCACTTGCAGGTTCTCTTGAGGATGTTAGAGTTGAGGATGATGGCTCCATGTCAAGGATCAAGTGCCAAGGTGAGTTCTTAAGTAAGGAGTGTAGATCTTGTCAACCAACCCTCAATTCTTTGAGTGTTGAGTGCATCCCTTCCACTTTAAGATCTTACTTCATTGTTGAAAAAAAAAAAAACCTCTTGGTCCTTTAGATCTGAAGTTTTAAAGGTGGCTTAACTTAGTTTGAAGGTTTCCATACCTTTAGATCCTAATCTTTTTATTTCTTTGAAAAAAGCTTGCACAAGGGTGTTTAGATTTCTGCTTCCGGTTTGATGTTCATCATTTCTTCCATGCATGAATTCAGCCATAGCTTGAGCTCAAATATTCATTAAGGGTGGTAATCACTTAGAACACATCACCATCCCATCATTCCACCAATTTTTTTTCATGCCCCATCACAGCGCCAAGTAAAATATAATCTTTATAATCCTCGATTGGGCCGAGCGATCTCCGTACCTTGGCAGCGCCAAATAAAATATAATCTTGAAGCCTCGGCAACATCGAGTGATATATTATTTGAAGCCCCGGCAACTCTGAGTGATATATTATTTGAAGCCTCGGCAACACTGAGTGATATATTATTTAAAGCCTTGGCAACACCGAGTGATATATTTCCGGAAGCCTCGGACTAAACGAGTAATCTCTCAAACACTCTGACGCAACTAGAATCTTATTATGCTTTGGCAGAGGTTAGTAACTTTTCCCCGCTTACCAGCAAGGCTATGCAAATTATTTCTTCTCAAAGAAATACGTACATCATCCTTCAAACAGGATCATGTCTACTGCATAAGTCCGTAGGGCCGCCCAGGCCTTGCTCTAACCTACACGGAGATAAACACTTCCTCCACAGAGGATTGTATGACACACTAGTAGAAAAAATACTTTTAGCGACCTCCACTGGCGGTCGCTAAAAGTTAAAAAGCAGTCGCTAATAGTTTTTAGCGACCGCTTAGCGACTGCCACATGTTGGCCGCCAGAAACTCGTCGCTAAAGACTTTTAGCGACCGCCATTGGCGGTCGCTATAGTATTAGCGACCGCTTGAGCGACTGCTAGATGGGGGGCAGAATTTGACTATTAGCGACCGCCTGAAGGGACTTTAGCGACCGCCTAGGCGGTCGCTAATACTATATATTTTTTATTTTTTTATTTTCTATTTTCTGTTCTGATGCGTCATTAGTGATGTTCTTTTGAGCCATTTGCGACCGACTAGGCGGTCGCTAATACTGGATTTTGTTATTTTCTAATTCATTTTATTTTTGGTTATTGGATTTTTTTTGTTTGGGTACCTAAACCTATTTACAAAATTATATAAACTAAATATTAAAATTAAATTATACACACACAATAAAAGTATAAGCTAATAAAAAACCATTTATCTATATTAATAAATCTGCAATGTCTTTGATTTCCAATCCAAAAAAAAATAAGATCTAATACAATTTCCTAGAAAAAACATAAAGAAGATAGTAGTCCCAATGCAGCACCACTCAATCAACCTGAAACAAAAATTAAATTTATTAGTCAATAAAACATAAATATAATTAAATATAATTATGTAAAATAAATATTAAAGTTATACAATTCAAAATTTTGAAAATAAAATCATTCTATACGATTCTATATGCCTCGAGTGTCCGATTCACGCTTCGTTTATTCCTACATGTCACTAATGGCGTAGAGATCGTGCTCCTCAAGTTTGACGAGCATCGGACCTCGTATGCTCCATTTGGGCCATTAGAGGCCAAGTTCGGTTTTCTAAGTTTTAAGTTTCAACTTAAACGTACATTATCCTATTCCGGGCCCCTCGAGTGTCCGATTCATATGCTGTTTGTTCCTACAAGTCACTAATAGCGTAGAGATCGTGCTCCTCAAGTTTGACGAGCATTGGACCTCGTATGCTGCATTTGGGACGTTAGAGGCCAAGTTCAGTTTTCTAAGTTTTAAGTTTCAACTTAAACGTACATTGTCCTATTTCGGGCCCCTCGAGTGTCCGATTCATGCGCCGTTTGTTCCTACAAGTCACTAATGGCGTAGAGATCGTGCTCGTCAAGTTTGATAGGCATTGGACCTCGTATGCTATGTTTGGGACCTTAGAGGCCAAGTTCGGTTTTCTAAGTTTTAAGTTTCAACTTAAACATACATTGTTCTATTCCGGGCCCCTCGAGTGTCTGATTCACGCACCGTTTGTTCCTACAGGTCACTAAGTGTCTCTATTTTAATGTGCATAAAGAATAACAAGGAATTTATAGATACAGCTGAAAATGGAGTACGATACATTCTTCCACATATACTTAGATTATTTAGAAATTAATAAACTTAAAACATATTCATAAACTCATACCCGATTCTGTTCATTCAAGCCTACTGGATCAGGCATGCCCTCACCAACTGACTCATGTCTCACTTGGTGACCACTGCCAGCGTCTGGGGCCTACAATATTACAGTATATGATTAACAATAAAAATAAATAATATATATTAAAAGTAATTAAATTAAATTTAAATTCAAATGTCTTCAATTATGAACCTGAGTATGAATCAGTGGATCTGAATCATCAGCTATAGGGACACCACTCTGAGCTAGTCGATGCTGTAGCTTCGCCTTATATGCCTGCACCTGCTCCTGTACCTGAGCCTGCACCTCGGCCTGCATCGCAACCTACATCCTTACCCGAAGATCCTCGACTCATGCATCCATCTGCTGGTGAAGAGACTGGATCAGCTCAGCCACCTCCTCGTCAGTTCGCATGCGTGAGCCCTAGGATAAACTACATCCGGATGATTCCGCTCGCATGATAGTCGAACGTGGTATGCCCATGCCGTATGTAAGTGTGTATCCGTGCCCATCGTGGCCTATGATGGTGTGGAATATCTCATCCCACCTAGCAACTACCTGTCGCTCCTCCTCTGGCAACTCGGCCAATCGAGCCTCAAACTGGGCTTTTGTGCAAGAAAGCAACCAAATTAGAATATTAAATCAATAAATCTCATAATAGGTTAAAAAAAGTATTGCGTAAAGGTAAATACTTACTACAAGAGCTGCAACCTCAGGATGGTCGATCCTGCGACTCGCCATCCACACAGACATCCGGTCGGTGAGTGCACCCCGCTCATGTAACTGTCGAAGGATAAATCATGTCATCTACATATATGAATACAAACTACGTCAACAATCAAAACACGTATGGTCTAACGTGACAGTTTACCTCGTGCCAGATCTGCGTAACGTGTCGAGTCCCAAGCTTGTGAGTAGGACCCTGCATCGAGCGATTTTGAGAATTTCGCTCTGCATCTTCCTGCATTCATTTTGGGTCGTGTTTATAAGTTTACACCGAATGTTTCATATGAATTTAACAAAAAATAGGTTAAACTACTCACCCTTGCCTTCTCACTCGACCAGTACCGGACCAACTCAGGCCACTGTGCAGGGAGAATGCCCCTTGGGACTCGCTGAAGAAGGTCTGGGTCGTCCACATTCTTCTCCCAATGCTCTTTCTTTACCTTGTTCTTGTGGTCTTTCCATAACTTTCGACACTTTGCCAAGAAAACTGGACGAAAATTATCAGGACATGACCTCAAATTGTCCTGCGTAGGACAAGAAATTTTAGTAGTCAAGGTGTACTAACATTAGGACTTTAGAAGTTGAGGAAAGAAAAGGTGAAGAATTCGAATATTTACTGAAATATCACAAATATTCGATGCAGAAATATTTAGATTTGTGAAAAGTATAATGCAGAAATATCACAAATATTTCATCAATGAGTTTTCAGCATAGCATTGCAAGCACTTCATAAGGAAAAGTATTAAGCTATTTATCCCTATCTTTTGACCGATCTGCTATTTAGATTTGTGAAGGGAGTGTTTGGCATACCAAGGATATGTAAGAGGACAAATAAGAAATATTAGAGAACCTGGAGATCCTCAAGAAATAGTCCAACGGAACTCAGAGTGATCCAGTTTTGGGCTTTGAATTTTAACTTCCTTTGAGAGAGATAACGGGGAAGAATAAGAATTGACAAACAGAACAAGACAAGCACAAAAAAAAAAGCTCCCAAGTGGGTACATGTGTACAAGAACGGTTGACGAGGTCTGAGGTTAAGCAAACCTTCATGAAGGCAGAGAGGCTATGACTAAATGCAACCAACAACTAGAGTACTGTACTGATCGATCTTAAGCAAAGCATGAATATGATAACCACCTTCTATATGATAGCCAAGGCCCATCTCGTTACCACAAGGCACAAGACTCCCTAAAGCCAAAGTGAACTATATGATGCATCATAAACCCCTCATATGACAATCATGTGTCCCATGTCATGAGCCAACCTCTCTCCTATTGGAAAATGGAGGCCATGAATTCCACACGGTTACCACATGAAGATAAAAGTCTCAGAAGGCATCCACATCATATTTACATCAATCATTGAAAAGGAAAGGCCCCTGAATCCAACTTCTACCAAGTTCACACCTTTTGATTAACCTCTTCTTGTCTTGCATGGATTGATGCTTACTTGAACCATCTAAAGACAGGAAATTAATTCATAGTTCACATATCAGTTCTTTAGAAATGTGATGAACATGATGGATATGGTAGAATAAATGTTCCGGACAGTAGGTTCAGATTCAATAAAAAAAGGGGTCAATGCTGATCATTTGTTCAACATGCACATGAAACCATTGAGAAACAAGCTATCTACAACATATTGTAAAATGAAAAGAACAAAAAGTGTGCCTAGCTGGTAGATGGTAAGGATGGCAAAGTTAACAACAAATAGAAACCATATACCCCAGTCAATTTGTCGGAACCAAGTTTTGTTCAAGCGATGAATTTAGAAGGTCCAGAGGAGAAGTGCAAATAGGACAATACTGAAGTTGAAATTATTCCACATAATTATATCAGACTATTTTGTCCCCTAAAGAAAGTTGGACGATGCTCGAATTCTAGAATGGACATATTTTATTTTTCCTGCCAGGGTTGTCTAGTCAATTATATACTGCTATTTTGGTTTTTTCTATGGGGGTAGTAATTCATAGTCTAAGATACCTTAGAGTGTAAACACTTTTGAACTGCTGAAATAAGCGATTTCGTTTACTGAAACATTGAATATTTCTAATTTTCAGAACCAAACCTTCCAAGCAAATGATCGGTCAACAGAGGATAACAAATAATCAGTGCAGATAATTAAAACTTTCTGCTGTACAAGAAGTTCTGGTAAACGTAAGAAGGGAAGGGGACGAATCAGCACGAGGAACGGTCGAAGAAATTGGAAGGACAAAAAATAAAACAAAAATTATAAGAGAGAAGGCTCTTATGGGATCCGCGAGGTTTTTATGGCCCAAGTTGGCTACGCCCAGCTTTGCACCGCGGAAAGGAGACAAGAAGACTGGGGAGCTCGTGATGGGTGGCCGATGCGGCGCTTGGGGAGCTCGTGATGGGTGGGGACGAAGATCTCGTCGGCGGAGCCAGGGCCGATCGACAGACTTGGTGGGGTCCTCGGCAAGGTAGCCCAGGCTCCGTAGCTTCTCGAGATCGTCCTGATGGTGGATTTGGCTAGGGTTTCTTTGACGAGCGCAGAAGCGGAGGCGTCCGAAGATGGGATTTGGGGGTTTAGGGTTTCGAAGGGGAGGAAACGCACCAGCGAAATAGAAAAAGGAAAAAATGGGCCTGATTTATAATGGGCATTTGCGATCGCCACGGCGACCGCCTGAAGCGGTCGCTAAAGGTGGCTTCCGCGACCTCCCTCCCGCGGTCGCACAATTTCTTCTGCGCCAATTGTTCAGCCTCTAGTAGTGGGCCTTTGCGACCACCACGGTGGCTGCCTGAAGCGGTCGCTAAAGGTCTCTTCCGCGACCCCCCTCCCGCGGTCGCACGTTTTCTTCTGCGCCAATGCTTCAGCCTCTAGTAGTGATATGATAATAAAAGCAAAGTAGCAAAAACATTGCTGGATTTGTAGCTTAGGCTATGGGCCGGAAAGCACAAAATGAGAACGACAACTCTCAACACAATCACATCAGAAAAGAAATAGATAATAAAAAAGAAAGAGTAGAAAAACTTTCTTTATTAATGAAAGAATTATAACCTCTTGAGAGGCTTTACAAGTGCATCAAAGCATAGGAAATACAAACAAATAAAAGGCTCGGCTGAGTAGCTTCGGTCGACGACGATGTCTTTACATCTGACCCCAGAAATTAGAGAAATTAGGTAGGCTCTATTGAGCCACTGGTTAAAAATCTGACCACAATTATCATCTCTTTTATCATTAAAAGAAAAGGAGGAAAAAACTAAGAAGCGACGCATGAGAAATTTATCTTGAGAGAATTGGCTTTCTCATGAGTCATGACTGATGTATGGTACAATCATTTCTAAGATGCACCATAATCATCTCCACTATGCATTCTAAATCTGTCTCACATTCCATAACTCCTTCGTGACAACCCTTTCATTCAATGCAGGATCAACTTAAGCATCTGATCACAGTAATGGTATAAGCAAATCGACAAAAGGCTTTCTGAAGTTGTACGTTAAGGTTGCCGATATATGGAGGCCAACTAGAATTAAGCATTTTAAATAAAAACCCAGAAACATCTCATCCTAAGTGCCCGTCGCATCCTAAACCCATCATCTCAGCCTTGGCTCGTGACACGGCACATGCTTTTCTGTGCAAGACCGAAGTCTTCTGATATCTAAGGTAGAAGTCAAGGGATTACCCAATCCCGCGATGCCTAGCATCAGTACCTTGTGCCAATAAAATATAACTTGGGGTGTTCCAGACTCTCACTAACAGTAAAAAATCATTAAGTCCTATGGACAATCAATTATTCCCTTTTTTTTATCGTAGAATATTTTACGATGAGCCTTAGCTTAACTCTGTATGGATGGGTAGTAGTTCAAACTAGGAGCACACCAACGAGGAGTCTCTCAAACCCACTATTCAATTAAAATTTTAGCCCTTCTTTCTTAAATTTAATTGCTATATTTAGAATGAAGAAAAAATATAGGTTAGCACTAGGATTGAGAAATTAATTTTTTCAAAAATAAAAAAAAATTATTGATTAGTTATTTAAATTAGTAAGAAGGCTGATTTTTAAGTATTATTCTATCAATAATTAATTTTAAGTTATCAAGAGTGTTATATTTGCAACTCAAAATCATTGGAAGTCATTGCAAACTTTTTTAAAAATTAGAATTTTTTAAAATTAACAACCTTTTCATTTAGTAGTAAAGATTAGTTTTTTATTTTAGCAAACTCTATCCTTTAATGATAAAGATTAGTTATTAATCCTAATAAACTTTTAATAAATAAATAAGGATTGACTAGTGATGATGACTAGAGGTCACTAATGTCAATGTCTAACAAGATGGCTAGAAGATACTAGTAATAGAATCTAAGGTAATGGCTAGAGATCACTATTATGGAACCAGTCCCTTATGGGGGTTGGACTTAATTGATGACATTTGACATTGATAATGATTGTAGTGACATAGTCCAATGCCAAGAAAGATAAAATATGTTGATAATTTTTCTTTTATTTGATGCACTAATTTTTGATATGTATCACAAATAATTTACTTTATTAGCTATGTTATCTTCATATTATGTAAATATTTTATTTATTATTACATATGTATATTTCTATGTGCAAAATTTTTACTGGGCTTTTAACTCACCCTCTTACCCTTTTTTCAGATATTGAGGATTTGGATGTCGGGCCAAGCTGTGGGATGAATGGAGAGTAAGATTAAAATAGCTAGTTGCATTTGATACTATATAGATCTATACTTATTTTGGAAATGTTGATATACTTTGTTGGTCATACTTCTCTTATATTGATGATATTATTTGATATGATATAGATCATTTAGTAGGTTTAGCATGCTCTTAGGGTTTACACTAAGGATATGCAACCACATCACATTGGGGGCATGACATTATTGCTTTATATTAATCCCAAGAACAAACATGAGATGAATATTTACATTATAATTAACATGTATGAAGAAGACCAAAGGAATATTTCTTGAATCCTGAGAAAGATATGAAGATAACTAAATGGCACCAACAATAAACCTATTAATCAACCATGCACATAGGGTACACTTCACTAGTACAGGATCTTATAAATATTTACCCACCATGCACATATATAAGCATTGCAAATCTTTTGGATCTAAATATGTTAAATGATGATACATTTCATCAATTATAGCATAACAAAACAATAGTGTTGGAATTTGATAGCCAAACATACAATATCATGGGTATAGGTGTCCTAAATTAATGACTACTTGTTTAAAATGAACTATCTTCCATAATTTTTACCGATAGTTGTTGGGTTTTTTTATGATTTTCATCTAAAATTGCACAAAATGCTAGGTCAAAAACAAGTGAAACAACCAAAACCAAATTTAAGGATCTTCTCAAAGAGCACATTCTTGAGAAATTTATAAATCCCAAGCTAAATTGATTATATCAACCTAGTTAGCTTTCATGATCCATTCACATCTACTTGTACTTGTATTTCATAATCATGCTTACCACATGAGGCATAGGTTCGGCTAAGATTTAGATACATTTACTTTATTCTAGAGAAATTTATAAATCCTAAGCTAGACTGATGATATTGGCCTAGTTAGTTTTCATGATCCATTCACATCTATTTGTGCATGCATAAGTCATGCTCACCACATGAGGTGTTTCAGACTCACTAAGAGTAAAAAAATCATTAAGTCTTGTGGACAATCAATTAATTAAACAATAAATTAATTAACTTCAAGAAATTGCAGAATCATTAGATTAACCATGTCTTTGCTTTGAATAACTTTGGGTGCACACCAATGTAACTGATGTGGCTGATCACGCCTCCTGGCGGCACGGTAACAGCGTGCATAGCCTTCGAAGCAATGGTAATAATTTTAACCGGCTCCTAGCATCGGTCTCGGCTTCGGCCTTGGCACCGGCCTCGGCCTCGGCTTCGGCCTCAGCCTCGGTCCCGACCTCGGCCTCGGCCTCGGCTTCGGCTTCGACCTCGGGCTCAGTCTTGGCTCCAGCCCTAGCTTCGGTCTCGTTCCCATCCTAAGGCTCGACCCCAGTCTCGGCTTCGGTGTCGGCTATCGGATTCGGCACCGGCTCTCGGATTCGGCATCGGCTCTCAGCTTCGGCATCGGCTCTTGGCCTCGGCATCGGCTCTGGGCCTCGGTCTCGGCTCCAACTTTGGCTCCGGCCTCAGTCTTCGACATAATTTCAGCCATGAAGCCAGTTTCTAATGCTGAACAGATTTAAAACAACTACAACGCGGCCCACTCACCCACTTTTTGCCATGATCATGGGCCGTTATAGATACTATGCATATGCCGATATCCGCAGAACGTATCTAACAACCAGGCGCCAACCTATGAAGCCGATCTTAACAGAAGAGAGGATCCGGTTGTCATCGCGGAAGGGTAAAAGGGACCCTGAACAGGTATATAAGGGCCGACCCCCAATGAGGGAGGACTCTCTCTCTTTCTCGAGCTCTAATGATAAGAAATTCATGTTCCTCATGTCACTAACTTGAGCGTCGGAGGGTCCCCCACCGAAACCACCGGTCTGGGACTTTTCTTGCAGGTTCTCGGCTGATGGAGGTGATCCCATCACTCCTCTGAAGGTCCACAAAGCTCTCCTCTTGCCCGACGCACCTCTATAGTGACTTGGCGGCAACAGATTGGCGTGCTAGGAAGGGGGCACGACAGACAGACGTTTACCCTCACTCATCTGCGACCCTACGATCTCTGTAAGGAAGACGATGGTGATGACACGAGCTCAGGAAGCTTCCACCAGCCAGGCTGATCAGCTCGATGCCCTGACTCAGCAGGTGCAAGATTTGATGGCGGTGGTGCGGGGACTGCAGGAGCAAGGCTCCGCCGCCATGCTGTGCCACCTCAACCCCCTCCACCACATATGGAGGGCCATGGAGCCAGTCAACCTCATCGGGGCATGACCCCTCCTGAGGCCTCCCATCACTCGCCCCTAAAGCCTCGCCGAGAGACCTCCAAGCGATGATGGTCTCTTTCCCACCATTCCGAGTGGTGAGAAAGAACCAAAGCACGTGCACTCCTTGCACCGACAGCCTTCCCCATCTTCATCTTTCGACTCCTCAAAAGAAGACACCAATAGGAGGACGCTTGTCGGGCCGAGCAGCGGCTAGATGAGTATCATCAGCGGTTAGAGGAGCTTAGCCGCCGGATTGCCAGCCCCCACGGATGGACTACGACCACCGTCCCCCGCTCTCTCACCGCATTATGGAGGAGCTGGTCCCACCTAGGTTTCGTCTTCCCCAGTTGGACCCATACGACGGCACGACAGACCCTCTGGATCACTTGGAGAGCTACAAGATCCTCATACAAGTCCAGAGGGCAACAGACTCTCTTCTCTGTGGCCTTCCCGGCCACGCTTCGGAAGGCAGCGCGTGCATGGTATTCCCATTTACCACCATGCAGTATAAACTCTTTCAGGCAACTCGAGCGATCTTTCCTGGCCCACTTTGATGCATGCCAAAAATCCCTCGGGTGGCTGATAGCATGTTCGTCATCCAGCAAAGGAGCGGCAAACCTTGAAGGACTTCATTGCTTGATTCAAGGAAGCTGCGCTCGAGGTTTATAACCTTGAGGACCTTCCAGATTTGCCTACTTCCTGGACAAAAAGCTTCCTAGCTCCTATGCCGAATTGCTGAGCCAAGCGCAGAAGTATATTTGCGTCGACAAAGCGGACTCTTCCAGGAGGAAGGCCGACAAAGGTTCCAACAAGAAGCCAATATCCACAAATCTGCAGGAGGACGATCCAGAAAGTCTGAGCCACCCCATCGCCTAGATAACCGGCTCAAACGCTCGTTCCCAAGGAGCAGTTCACTCCTCTCCTTGCTCCAATATCTCACATTCTGTTAGAGATCGAGGACAGCCCTACTTTCGATGCCCACCCCCCATGAAGCTAGGGGTTCCCCGCAGCAAGGAACTCTACTGTAGTATCACAGGGACTACAGTCACGACTCTGAAGACTGCCGCCTGTTGAAGAAGGCTATTGAAGAACTTGTCTAGTAAGGTTACTTAGGCAAGTTCGTCCGAAGAGAAAACCCCACTGCTCCGGGCCCATCGGTCCCTCCCACGCCTCAGATCGGCATGGATAACACCCCGACAGAAAAGACAATAGCTATGATTTTCTGGGGGGCAGGCAGCAATTCAAAAAGGCAGCATGAGGGATTAGATTCTGTAATTTCTTTCTTTAGAAAGGATTTAGATGGGGTAGTTAACAAACATGACGATAGTGTCATCGTGTCTATGACAATAGTCAAGCACCCTGTAAAGAGAATTTTAGTAGACAGTGAAAGTTCCATTGACGTTTTGAGCTACGAATCTTTTGTTTGGATGAACCTACCTAACTCTTCTCTTCGACCCATCACCATACCCTTGATGGACTTCACTGAGATTTGGTGAGGGTCGAAGGAGAGACCACCCTCCCTGTCACAGCCGGGACTCCGCCACATCAGAGCACGGTTGTCATAAATTTCCTAGTGGTTCGGGTCCCATTGGCCTATAATGCTATCCTGGGGAGGCCTGGTTTGAACTTGTTGGATGCTGTCATCTCCACTAAAAGGTTACTTGTAAAGTTTCCTACCAATGAAGGAGTTGGGGAGATGAGGGGAAACAGAACCCATTACCGCTCTGTTATCACTTGGCCCCTAGTCCGCAAGAGTTGATGCCGGCCACTGTGCCCGAGCCGTTCGACCCTCGAGACTTGGAAAAAGGAGGGAGCCGGCTGAGCATCTGCTAACCTTCCCATTGGGAGAAGACCGATGAGAGCCATCCAGCTTGGGGCCTTACTTCTGGAGGAAGCACGTGATCAACTCCTTACCTTCTTACGCGTGAACTCTGACATCTTTGCGTGGTCATTCTCCGATATGCCAGGCATCCTTGAGGAGGTAATCACTCACAAACTCAACATCAAACCAGGATGCTAACCTGTCCGGCAGAAGAAGAGAAGCTTCACCCCAGACCGACAGCTGGCCATAAACGGGGAGATCTGCAAGCTGGAAGCGGCGGGCCACGTTCAATAAGTCCATTACCCTGATTAGCTAGCCAATGTCGTGATGGTCCGTAAGGCTAACGGAAGCTGGAGGATGTGCGTGGACTTCACTGACCTCAACAAAGCATGCCCCAAGGACAGCTTCTCATTGCCTTGGATTGATCAGTTGGTGGATGCTACGTCCGACAAGAAACCTTGAGCTTCATGGATGCCTTCTCGGGGTACAACCAAATCAAGATGGACCCAGCTGACGAGGAAGCTACTTCATTTATAATGGAGAAGGGAATATACTGTTATAAGGTGATGCCATTTGGACTAAAGAACGCTGGAGCCACTTACCAGAGGCTAATGAACAAGATCTTTGAAGACCAGATCGAGCGCAACATGGAGGTATACGTGGACGACATGCTGACCAAAAGCACCCATACCACTGATCACATTGCTGACCTGGCAGAAACCTTCGGCAACCTCCGTCAGTATCAGATGAGACTGAACCCCCACAAGTGTGCCTTCAGGGTAACAGCAAGCATGTTCTTGGGTTTCATGGTGACGCAACGTGGGATTGAAGCAAACCCTGACAAGATCCGAGCCATTTTAGACATGAGGTCTCCGGTTAATAAAAAGGAAGTCCAATGCCTGACTGGAAGGGTGGCGGCCTTGAGCTATTTTCTGTCCAAGTTTGCAGAGAGATGCTTACCTTTCTTTAAGGCACTGCGCAAAGTCAACGGTTTCGAATGGACGAGGGAGTGCCAGGAGGCCTTCAATGGATTGAAAGAGTTTCTATCCACCCCGCCACTGCTGTCCAAGCCGAGGGGTAGGGAAGAACTTCTTTTATACCTCGTGGCCTCTCCCGAAGCTATTAGCTCTGTGCTGGTTCGCATGGATGCCGATGAGATATAAAAGCTGATGTACTACACCAGCAAGGTACTTCATGATGCAGAGACCAGATATTCGAGAGTCGAGAAGATTATCTTCACATTGATCATTTCTGCCCAGCACCTCCGACCTTATTTTCAAGCTAATCTGATTGTGGTAGTCACAGACCAACCACTTAAGGCGATCCTCTCTCGTCCTGACACCTCTGGCCGGTTGGCGAAGTGAGCACTCAAGCTGGGAGAATTTGACCTATCATTCCGCCCCAGGTCGGCCATGAAGTCTCAAGTCTTGGCAGATTTCTTGGTCGAGTGCACTTGGGCTGAGGGGCAACCAGAAGAGTCCCATGCAAACCCCTTGGGTCTTGGATCTGAAAGAGGAGATGACCGAATCCTTCATGTGGACAAAGAGTCCAATTCCCAAGGGAGCGGAGCGGGCCTCATCCTGGCTAGTCCAAACGGAGTTGTAACCGAGTACGCCCTCCATTTTCTCTTTCCAGCCACCAACAATCAGGCTGAGTATGAAGCCCTATTGTCTAGGATAAGATTGGCTCCAGAGCTCGAGGTGAAAAGCCTTAGAGTATTCACCGACTCCCAAGCTAGTCACGCCAAATCAGAGGGGAGTACGAGGCGCAGGATCCTACTATGTCCCGTTATCTTTTCTTTGAGAATTATATTTGAAATCTGATTTTTAAGACAACATTAGATATTTATTAAGATAACTGAGTATATTTAACCCAACTTATCTATTGGGTAACCAAACTTTGTGGGAAAGGAATCAAACGAGAATGGCGCTGGTGAGAGGTACTATTGGGGGGTAGAATCATCATTGCATTGATAATCGTGTAAGGGGCTGAGACCGACCCCGTCCCTCCGCCCGCTACGATATGCCCCGAGGAATAAGCTAAAGTAATATGGTCCGTCAGGCCATGCGACCCCCCCGAGCCTCCCATGGTCCGACCTCTCCGGGCTTCCATAGCTCGATCTTCTCCGGGCTTCCATAGCTCGACTTCCCCGAGCTTCCTGTAGCTCGTTTTCTCCGAGCCTCCATGGTTCGGCTTTCCCCGAGCTTCCATAGCTCGGCTTTCTCCTAGCTTCCATAGCTCGGCTTCACCGAGCCTCCCGTGATTCGGCTTTCCCCGAGCTTCCATAGCTCGGCTTCCCCGAGCTTCCTGTAGCTCGTTTTCCCCGAGCCTCCCATGGTTCGGCTTTCCCCAAGCTTCCATAGCTCGGCTTTTCCGAGCTTCCTATAGCTCGTTTTCCCGAGCCTCCCATGATTCGGCTTTCCCCGAGCTTCCATAGCTCGGCTTTCTCTGGGCTTCCATAGCTCGGCTTCACCGAGCCTCCCGTGGTTCGGTTTTCCCCGGGCTTCCATAGCTCGGCTTCCCCGAGCTTCCTGTAGCTCATTTTCCCCGAGCCTCCCATGGTTCGGCTTTCCCCGAGCCTCCCATGGTTCGGCTTTCCCGAACTTCCATAGCTCGGCTTTCTCCAGGCTTCCATAGCTCGGCTTCCCTGAGCTTCCTGTAGCTCGTTTTCCCCGAGCCTCCCATGGTTCGGCTTTCCCTGAGCTTCCATAGCTCGGCTTCCCCTAGCTTCCTGTAGCTCGTTTTTCCCCGAGCCTCCCATGGTTCGGCTTTCCCCGAGCTTCCATAGCTCAGCTTTCTCTGGGCTTCCATAGCTCAGCTTCACCAAGCCTCCCGTGGTTCGGCTTTCCCCGAGCTTCCATAGCTCGGCTTCCCCGAGCTTCCTGTAGCTCGTTTTCCTCGAGCCTCCCATGGTTCGGCTTTCCCCGAGCTTCCATAGCTGGATTTCTTCGGGCTTCCATAGCTCGGCTTCACCGAGCCTCCCGTGGTTCGATTTTCCCCGGGCTTCCATAGCTCGACCTTCATGAGCGATCCATGATTTGATTTTCACCTCCGTGAAACCTGACGCAGGAGAGCCTATACCCATCGTAACAGGATCCCAGGCAAGGGACTACATTGAAGAGTGGTCTGGAACCTAATACAGCTACCTGGGACTTGCGCATCTACCAGATCTTAGGCCAACAAGGAGCTCTCCTAGCCGTCGATCCCTTAACGAACAAGATACGGATCCCACTGGTCCCACAACGGCCTGATTCGATTCATCCCGTGTCCTAACAACCTTCGAACCTTTCAGAAGATACTCAAGACCCAGTGATAGCCTATAAATATGACACTCCCAAATTCTCTCAGGTATGCGCTCACTGCCCTTGGCTCACTCTCACTCTCTCACTCTCCTCCACTGCTTGTCGGCATTCCCCTAGAGCTTCCGATCGGCCGCACCTGGAGAGACTCTCCGGAGAAATCCTTCTCTCCGTTTTCTATTGATCTTCGATCCCCACTGACTTGGGCGCCGAAGGGTCTTCTGCAGAGGGCCACCCTCAACGCCTCTCGCGCGAGGACTTTTGTGTAGGTCTGTACAGGAGGAAGCCCAGACCAGGAGATCGACCACGCCCAGTCGGAGGACAAATCCTGGTGGCAACAGGTACTTTTCCAAGTGGCCAAAGATGTCAAGCATTATTATTCCAAAGAGTGAGGAACAATTGAGAGTGTAGGCCTATCCCTTTTTTCCATCCTTTCTTCTGGATGAAAAAGTCCTGAGGTCGCATTTGGAAAGGAAGAAAAGCTGAGTTCTGTGTTAAGATAATTTAGTTTCTACATGTCTGTTTTCAATGATGAAGGTAGGGGAATGGATTCATAATCTACTTAATAGTATTAATAAAATCTGACCACAATTATCATCTCTTTTATCATTAAAAGAAAAGGGGGAAAAAACTAAGAAGCGACGCATGAGAAATTTATCTTGAGAGAATTGGCTTTCTCATGGCCAATGTATGGTACAATCATTTCCCAGATGCATCATAATCATCTCCAGTATGCATTCTATATCTGTCTCACATTCCATAATCCTTCACGACAACCCTTTCGTTCAATGCAGGATCAAGCACTTAAGCATCTGATCAAAGTAATGGTATAAGCAAATCGACAAAAGGCTTTCTGAAGCTGTACGTTAAGGTTGCCGATATATGGAGGCCAACTAGAATTAAGCATTTTAAATAAAACCCAGAAACATCTCATCCTAAGTGCCTGTCACATTCCAAACCCATCATCTAAGCCTTGGCTCGTGACACGGCACGTGCTTTTCCAGGCAAGACCGAAGTCTTCTGATCTCTAAGGTAGAAGTCAAGGGATTACCCAATCCCTTAATGCCTGGCATCAGTACCTAAATGGTATATTTATATTAATTAACAGGTATGAAGAAGACCAGAGGAATATTTTTGAATCCTGATAAAGATATGAAGATAACTAAATGGTACCAACAATAAACCTATTAATCAACCATGCACATAGAGTATCCTTCACTAGTACAAGGATCTTATAAATATTTACCCACCATGCATATATATATATATATATATATATATATATATATATATATATATATATATATATATATATATACATCACAAATCTGTTGGACCTAAATGTGTTAAGTGATGATATATTTCATCAATCATACCATAACAAAACAATAGTGTTGGAATCTGATAGCCAAACATAAATATCATGGGCATAGGTGTCCTAAATTAATGACTACTTGTTTAAAATGAACTATCTTATGTAATTTTTATTGATAGTTGTTGGGTTTCTTTACTATTTTCATTTAAAATTGCTCAATGCTAGGCCAAAAACAAGTGAAACAACCAAAACCGAATTTAAGGATCTTCTCAAACAATACATTCTTGAGAAATTTATAAATCCCAAGCTAAATTGATTTTATCGACCTAGTTAGCTGTCACGATCCATGTACATCCACTTATACTTGCATTTCATAATCATTCTTACCACACGAGGCATAGGTGTTAAGATTTGGATACATCAATGAGCCGTATCTATAACGGATTCATTTATTTTTGGTCCTCACCTCAAACAGTGGTTCTTTCACTGTATTTCTAGAGGATTACCAATTCTATCGTGATGAGCTTGTGCAGTTTTGGGCGGATGAAGGGTTTGTGAAAACCCAAGAAGATACCAGGATGAAAAGTTAGCAGAGCAATACCGTGAAGAGTTGATAAGAAGGAACATTCTGCAAAACTTCCATGATGTCATTTGCCAAGAGTACTCTTTTGGCTAGAGGTGGCAAAATTAGATATAACATATGAATACAATTTGAACCTAACATGAAATAAATGAGTTTCGATTGACCTTAAATGATCGAGTTCGTATTATAACCATTTTGATATAATTATTATATGAAATAATCATATTATGTTACATATTGACCCACTAGCCTAAAAATGATATTGTTATAACAGTTTAATTAATGATATTTTGAGCCTTTTTATTTATTTTTTCTTTTATACAAAGAACACTTAGTATAATTATAAAAATGGGAAGGTTATTTTCAGTGTTTTGTATCTATTCATGTTATGTATTAATCAAGTCTTGTCCATTCATGTTAAGGGAGTTATGCCATATTAATCCAACACAATCTATTTATTAAATGGGTTATACATATCATATTCTGTTATTTGTTTAATAATCAAGCATGTTCATTTTAAATTTTTGGCATAATTAATTAATTAATTATGTCGTATCCGTATCAATCCAAATAGTGCTATACCTTAGCCTTGATAAGACACTAACACAAATTGCAGCCCGCAATGTCAATCCTCGTCTCCCATAATCATCAATGAGTAATTACGACTCTAAACCTTTGATAGGAACACACTAAATGGACAGCTAAGATAACTTTATAGCAATGAATTATTTTTTATTTTTTTAAAGTTCCATTCAAGAATTACATTAGCAGACATATTACGTTAGAAGTAGGCCCATCCTACGGTTCCCATCTATAAAATTTAGGAGATGTTGGGTTTATGGATCGAAAGATTCCATCCTGGCATCATATTGCTAGGCATGTAATTTTTAGATTTTAAATACATGGATATGTGGGATAACTTTGTTTGGTTCTCACAATAATCTGACTGCAGGTTGTTAGGTATTTGCATTAATATATTGGTTAGCAAACCAAATTACTAAAAATTCATGTAAAAAGCATGTTAAAATACTAAAATACCCTTATTTTGAAAATTAAAAAGAAATTAAAGTAATGCAATATTTTTAAATATAATAATTATATTATATAAAAATATTATCATTAATTATATTATTTTTTATAATATAATATAAATTATTGTTATTAAATTATATAAAATATATAATAAACACAGTAATTGAATATATTAAAATATAATTAATTATTATAATTATACATCATGTATGAAGTGTACAATAAAATATTTAATATAAATAATTATTTGAACATATATTATAAAAATTAAATATTTCTTAAGATAATAACATAATTTATTAGGAAAAGACTTTGTACACCGCCCCCGGTGCAGCAAGTCCTACGTGGGCTGCACCGCTCCTTCCTATTGGTCCACATGGATCCCATGTGGCCTGACATGATGGGACAGAATAGCAGGAGGATAATGTTACTTTTTGATCGTACATCCATTAAAAGTCGTTCAACTTTCACCATTGGTGTGAAGATGAAAATGCCCTTTCCCTCCAGCCTACTTCAACCCGCCATCTTATTTGATTTTGCTGATAAAAAATCGTAAGGTTCTGGCCTGGAAGAAGAGTATCCGAAGGAGTGGCAAAGCTCTGCCAGACGACATCCTTGCGCGCATTCAAGAGAATAAGATTCCCATTATCGCGGAGACTGGCTGAAGCGACGGAGGAGTTGTGAGTGTTGCTGCTCCAGACCTCAGCTCCCTTTGAAGAGTCGAAGAGAACGAGACCTCGGCCTCATTGAGTTGAAGAAACGAATTATATCCGATAGAAACATGAGCGCCGGCAACCCATACAGGCGCTTGCTCGGAGGACGGGATCGATCTCGAGTTGAAGCGAATGCCGACTTCATACTAGTTAGGTTCGTCAGGCGCTAAAGAACTCCAATGCAAAGTTCCCATCGGGGGAGATCCAAGAATCATGCTTTGCAACCGAAAGCTTAGAACCAAGAGGAATTTCCCAAGCTTCGATATGAAAGAAGATAGTGGAACAGAGTAAGAAAATGGGGAACCAAAATAGGGTGTCGTGGGTTTTTGAGCAGGGTTTTGAACTAGGGTGTCGTGGGTTTTGAACTGGAGTGTCGTGGGTCTTGAACTGGGGTGTCGTGGGTCTTGAACTAGGGGTATCGTGGGTCTTGAACTGGGGTATCGTGGGTCTTGAACTAGGGTGTCGTGGGTCTTGAACTTGAGGTGTCGTGGGTCTTGAACTAGGGGTGTCGTGGGTCTTAAACTAGGGTACCGTGGGTCTTGAACTAGGGTGTCGTGGGTCTTAAACTGGGGTATCGTGGGTCTTGAACTAGGGGTGTCATGGGTCTTGAACTAGGGGTGTCATGGGTCTTGAACTGGGGGTGTCGTGGGTCTTGAACTAGGGTGTCATGGGTCTTGAACTAGGGTGTCATGGGTCTTGAACTGGGGATCATGGGTCTTGAACTAGAGTATCGTGGGTCTTAAACTAGGGTGTCATGGGTCTTGAACTAGGGTGTCGTGGGTCTTGAATAGGGGTGTCATGGGTCTTGAACTGGGGTGTCATGGGTCTTGAACTGGGGGTATCGTGGGTCTTGAACTGGGGTGTCGTGGATCATAACTAGGGTGTCGTGGGTCTTGAACTGGGGGTCGTGGGTCTTGAACTGGGGTGTCATGGGTCTTTAACTGGGGGTGTCATGGGTCTTGAACTGGGGTGTCGTGGGTCTTGAACTGGGGTGTCATGGGTCAACTAGGGTATCATGTCTTGAATTGGGGGTCATGGGTCTTGAACTGGTGTCGTGGGTCTTAAACTAGGGTGTCATGGGTCTTGAACTAGGGTGTTGTGGGTCTTAAATGGGGGTCGTGGGTCTTAAACTGGGGGTGTCGGGGTCTTGAACTAGGGTATCGTGGGTCTTGAACTAAGGGTGTGGGGTCCTGAACTGGGGGTGTCGTGGGTCTTGAACTAGGGGTGTCATGGGTCTTGAACTAGGGTGTCGTGGGTATTGAACTAGGGGTGTCGTGGGTCTTGAACTGGGTGTCATGGGTTTGAACTGGGGGTATCGTGGGTCTTGAACTGGGGGTGTCGTGGGTCTTAAACTAGGGTATCGTGGGTCTTAAACTGGGGGTATCGTGGGTCTTGAACTGGGGTGTCCTGGGTCTTTAACTAGGGGTGTCATGGGTCTTGAACTGGGGTGTCGTGGGTCTTGAACTGGGTGTCATGGGTCTGAACTGGGGTATCATGGGTCTTGAACTAGGGTGTCGTGGGTCTTAAACTGGGTGTCTTGGGTCTTGAACTAGGGTGTCGTAGGTCTGAACTAGGGGTCATGGGTCTTGAACTGGGTGTCGTGGGTCTTGAACTGGGGTGTCATGGGTCTTGAACTAGGGTGTCGTGGGTCTTAACTGGAGGTGTCGTGGGTTTTGAACTAGGGGTGTCGTGGGTCTTAATTAGGGTGTCGTGGGTCTTGAACTGGGGGTGTCGTGGGTCTTGAACTAGGGTGTCTGGGTCTTGAACTGGGTGTCATGGGTCTTGAACTGGGCGTGTCGTGGGTCTTGAACTAGGGGTGTCTGGGTCTTGAACTAGGGTATCGTGGGTCTTGAACTAGGGTGTCGTGGGTCTTGAACTGGGGTGTCGTGGGTCTTGAACTAGGGTGTCGTGGGTCTTGAACTGGGGATGTCGTGGGTCTTGAACTGGGGGTGTTGTGGGTCTTGAACTAGGGTATCGTGGGTTTAAACTAGGGTATCGTGGGTCTTAAACTGGGGGTCATGGGTCTTGAACTGGGGTGTCGTGGGTCTGAACTGGGGTGTCGTGGGTCTTGAACTAGGGTGTGACTCTCTGGAAGACCCACGACACCCTAGTTTAAGACCCATGACACCCCCAGTTCAAGACCCACGACACCCCAGTTCAAGACCCACGACACCCTAGTTCAAGACCTGACACCCCAGTTCAAGACCCACGACACCCTAGTTCAAGACCCATGACACCCCTAGTTCAAGACCCACGACACCCCAGTTCAAGACCCACGACACCACAAGTTTTAAGACCCATGACACCCTANAAATGTCTCCGTGTAGTCGATTCCTTCCCTCTGAGTGAATCCTTTGGCAACGAGTCTTGCTTTATATCTCTCAATGTTGCCTTGTGAGTCTTTCTTTATTTTGAAGATCCATCTACATCCAATGGCTTTACACCATCAGGCAACTCAACAAGATCCCAGACTCGATTAGATGCCATAGATTCCATCTCGTCCTTCATGGCATTGAACCACAAGTTTGATTCCTTAGAACTCATGGCTTGTGAAAACGTTTCAGGATCATTTTCGGCTCCAATGTTATAGTCAGATTCATGTAGATACACAACATAATCACTAGGAATTGCTGATTTCTTTATTCTAGTTGATCTTCTTAATGTTGTGTCAATGACCTCTTGAGGAGTATCTTGCACAACTGATTGTTGATGAACAACACGATCTTCTAGATTACCATCAGCTTGTGAAATCTCAATGACTGGTTGTTGGGCACTTAATTGAGTTTGAGGAGTGCTATAAATAACAACCAATCCCTCACTTGAAGTGGAAGCTGGAATAACTGAATGATCTTTCTCAGAAGAAGCCAAATACTGAGATTGATCACTCCCACTGATCAAGTCATTCTCAAGAAATTTTGCATTTCTTGATTCCACAATCCTAGTGCTGTGAGATGGACAATAAAATCTATAACCTTGGACTTCTCAGCATATCCAATAAAGTATCCACTAATAGTCCTTGGGTCTAGTTTCTTTTCTTGTGGATTATAGACTCTTACTTCAGATGGGCATCCCCAAACACGTATATGTTGCAGACTTGGTTTCCAACCTTTAAATAACTCAAATGGCGTTTTGGAAACAGCCTTGGTTGGAACCCGATTCAATATATACGCAGCAGTTTTAAGAGCTTCAGTCCACAAGGATTTAGGTAAGTTAGAGCTGACAATCATGCTCCTTACCATGTCCAATAATGTCCGGTTTCTCCTTTCAGCTACACCGTTTTGGTCAGGAGACCCTGGCATGGTGTATTGTGCAACAATTCCATTTTCTTCAAGAAACCGAGCAAACGGACCAGGTGCTTGTCCATTCTCAGTGTATCTACCATAATATTCTCCACCTCTATCTGACCTCACGATTTTAATTTGCTTGCCGCATTGTTTCTCTACTTCTGCCTTAAATACCTTAAAGGCATCTAATGCTTCGTTCTTATTATGAAGTAGGTAGAGATACATATATCGTGAATAGTCATCAATAAATGAGATGAAGTATCTCTGACCATACGAATCCATATCTGGGCTACAGATATCCGTATGTATGATCTCCAGTATTTCGAACTTCTCTTGGCATCTTTCTTGGACTTGTTGGTTTGCTTTCCCTTTATGCAGTCCACACAAGTGTCAAAATCAGTAAAATCAAGAGTATCAAGTACTCCATCTTTTACTAATCTTTTAATTCTCTCAATGGAGATATGACCTAATCTCCGATGCCACAAAATAGAGGAATTCTCATTTATAACACATCTTTTCATACCAGTTTGGGCGTGCATCACATTATAGGTGGTATTATTTTTCAAATTAATTTGGAAAAGATTGTCTGACAATGTACCATTCCCAATAAGCTTAGATTTATAAAATAAATCAACAGAGCTTTTATTAAAATTAAAGGAGTATCCTGCTGGTACAAGCCTTGACACTGAAATCAAATTTCTAGAGAAACTTGGAATATAAAATGTCTTTTCCAAATCCAAAACAAAACCAGAATGTAAAATAAGTCTGCACGTTCCAATTGCTTCCACATGTGAACCCATCTTGTTTCCTGAATAGATGCTTTGTTCACTTCCCAATGGTTTCCTTTGATTTAGAAAACCCTGCAAGGTATTTGAAACATGGATTGTAGAACCAGAATCAATCCACCATGTGTTATGACATATAACCAAATTGGATTCATGACATACGAATGAGGTTAGAGTACCTTTCTTGTCAAGCCAAGCTTTGAATTTGAGACAATCTTTCTTTATATGCCCTTTCTTCTTGCAAAAGAAGCACTTGGACTCCTTCTTGTCTTCTGTATGGATGGATACTTTACCCTTTCCTTTGCGTTTGGCTTTGGGAGCTTTAGTCTTTCTCTGAGTGACTAAATGTGCACTTTCTCCCATTTCTAAAATCAGCCTCCCTTCCTCTTGAACACACATGGTCAGAAGTTCATTAATTGACCATTTGTCCTTATGTGTGTTGTAAGATATTTTGAAGGGACTATACTGCTGTGGGAGTGAGCTCAAAATAAAGTGCACCAAGAAAGATTCTGACATCTCAACCTCTAGGGATTTCAACTGAGCCGCAATGTCCCTCATCTTCATGATGTGCTCACGCACACCTCCAACCGTAGTGAGCTTCATTGATGATAATTTTGTCATTAGGGTGCTAGCCATTGCCTTATCTGAAGACTCAAATTGTGCATCAATAGCCTTCAGAAGTTCCTTGACATTTTTGCACTCAGGAATTGAACCACGTATACTAGCAGAAATTTTAGTACGTATGAACATCATACTGAGGCGATTGGACCGTTCCCATCGTTCATACGCAGCAATCTCAGCCTGAGTGCTAGTAGATGTAACTGAATGTGGTTCATCCTTCCTGATAGCATAGTCAATATCCATGCACCCTAATTGAAGAAGAATTCTCTCCTTCCATAATTTATAATTATCACCACTTAAATCGGGAACGTCACATTTCATATCAGAAATATTAACAGGCAAAATAGCTGCATAAAAATAAAATCATGTTCATGTAATTGAATTTGAGGCATATAACTTGATGTCATGTTTTACCAATGTAAACATGCAATAACATGAATCAATAACATACAATAACTACCTGTGGGCTAAGTTATTATACTCAAATAGACTCATTAACTTAATGATGTGACTAACAAATTATATTCCTTTCTTAATTCCTGTGGGTAATTAAGAAAATAATTTGTTATCGCATCCTAATTAATTATATTAGTGCAACAAAAATTCCTGTGGGATAAGATTCATTACATTAATATAATTAGTCACAATTAATGTCATCTAACCTTATGTGATCTTTGCAACTCAATATATAATTTTGATTAATCAAAGATGCTGTGGCTACTCCTCAATTAATCAAAATCATATTGATCACATGACATTGAATTCCATTATATGCATATAGATTAACCAATTTAGCATGATTATTAGGTAGTGATCTTAATCAACGTAACATTTCCAAATCAAGATCTGAGTTAGTCAAATTGGCCAGGCCAGTGAAAGAGAAGTGGGGGTCCCCCCGTTGCTTTCCTTAGGTCAGTCAACGGAACCAATTAAGTAACCACAATCTCTTTACCTTTCTAGACACCAACTGACCAATCAGACCTTGAAAGGATTTGCACTGTGATTTTTACACTACCACCAAATTCATGCATAGAATAAATCTAGTATGCAGAACAGGAGACAACATTTCAATTATCTATTTAATAAATTTTGAAATTATCATCTTAAGAAAAATTTTTGTTAATTAAAACACGTCCGGCCGTAGCTCATTATTCCCTTGGGCCAGTCTATGCAAAACACCGTAGGCATAGAGACTCAGGAGGCTTATTTTAATACAAAAATTTAAACTTAAGAAACAAATGATAAAAACAAATCATGTTACATGATTTAATAAAACATTAAACAGATAATAAATGCATTTAAAATTCAACCAATCCAGATTTTAAATCCCGTGAGAGAACGGAAAGACCATAAGCGAAAACCAAACAGCCATTTTCTCTCTTTTTTAATATGTCACCCATGTGGTTATGGAAGCCACGTTTCCGCTGCATTTCTTTCTTTAATTTTTCCTTTCTTTAATGCTACGTTTCTTTTTTCTTCCTTTCTTTAATGCTATCTCTTTAATACCAAAAAGAAATTTGAGAAACCTTTAATGCCAAAAGAAATCTTTAATAGAAAAGAAAAGGCCACGTTTTGTTTCCGCAAAAAATCGGAATTTGAGATAGGTTTAATGGTTTCTGCTCAATTACGTGAACAAAAATTAGAACTGACAAAAAATCGAAACCTGAGATCCGAAAAACTGAAAATAAAAAAACGCGGCATAAATTGCTTGAAAAGAGAAACTTTGATGGAAACACTCACAAAATAAGGCAGAGGTTTAAAAAGCTCTGATACCAAATGTAAGACTTAATTTAAATATATTGATCATGATATCAAATATACGAAAATACGGTATCAATATATTTATTATGATCGATAAATACCTCCAGCCATTATTATTAATGTTCTTTCCGATGAGGGTAAGGAATTCGATCTTCCTTGAATCAGCTGCACGGGATCTTGATCTTCCTTCTCTCTAGGGATCTCGATCTTCCTCCTTCGATGGATTTGATTGATCTTCCTCCTCCTCTCGATGGATCTTGATTGAGTTCTTCCAATCAATGAGCCATCGCACTCTGATGGTGTATGCCCTCAGGATGTGCTCTTGATCAGGGACTCAATGCCTCCGCTTATTAGGTTTTTCTTTCGATAACCTTGTTGAAAGCCTTAAGAAGGGTTCCCTATTTATACTCAAATCCCTTCACCGCATGCTCCCATCAAGCAAGCGTTCAACATTTAATGGGGGGCTGTTATCACTTCTTAATTAGTGAAACGATAGTAATAAAATAAGGACCATTAAAAACGACGGGTTATTACAAAGTTTTCTAATATCTAAGATAGAAGTCAGGGATTACCCAATCTCTCAATGCCTGGTAGCAGTACCTTGTGCTAATAAAATATAACTTGGGATGTTTCAGACTCACTACATAAATAATTGCACATCATTAATACACGTGAACCAAATTAAATTATGGATTGAAAATTGTCGTATCCAAAGGTTCCATGGTCTGGTAGAGACATAAGCATTGTTATCTGAAGCATCTTTGCAGGGCCCAGTTTTTTAACCCAATTTTTTTAGCTCAAAAAAAAAAAAAGCAAGCTGAAAAAAACTATTTTTACTGATTGGTGTTGCCAGTTAACGAAAGGCTGAATTGTAAAAACTTCACTTATGTTCTTAAGTCACAAGTAGACTGGGAAAAGACCTAACAACTACGGTATTGACTAAGCTGTAATAGAAGTTCGCACCACTTAATGGCCAGCATTCACGTTCAAGGTTGAGAACCCCAGGATCCGTCCGTCAAGGTTCTTTTGGGGAAAAAAAAAACCGTGTGAGTCCCAGTTATGAATAATAAAAGTCTAACTTTTGTGGTATATTTTCCAGCGGTCTGAGGTGCTGGTCAGATATGAATATTGAGAACCATATTTTTCCAGTGGCCTAAAACGTCTCTCTCGACGAGCGAGAGGCCTGGCCTTCTTTTCTTCGTTTCTTTTGGCGTTTTTCCTAGAAAGGAAGAAAAAGTTCCGGCGTCTTATCCGGAGAGGAAGAAAAATCTGAGTCTTAAAAAAGCGACGCTCTGTATTTCCAAGAAAATAAGTAGTTGTAATCGAGAGGAGGTTAAAAAAAAAAAAAGGATGGCGATGATCTTAGAGGGTTTTGTTGGGAAATTTGTCGAGAAGCTCGCTGATTTCATTGGTGAAAGAGTGATGATGGTGTTAGGGGTGAAGGATGGGCTGGAGGGCTTCGGGAGAAGTTAGAGAGCATACAAGGCCTGCTAGAGGATGCAGAGAGAAAGCGGCTCCAAGATCCAGCCATCAACAGGTGGGTGGCCAAGCTGAAAGACATCATGTATGACACTGATGACATCATAGATCTCTGCAGAATCAAGGGTGCAAAGCGTGGAAGGTCACCGGATGATCAAGCATCGACATCGCTGGGTGGGTATGTGCTCTCCATGCTTCCTAGCCGTAGTAATTTGTTATCTGCCATGATATTGCCAGTAGAATTAAAACTTTGAATGGTAGACTGAATGAGATTATGGAAGATAGAATAGTTATTCCCAGGCTAGGACACAGCAACAGAAATGTCACAGCAAGCGGAGTGAATCTTAGACAGAGCTCTTCTCTCGTTGAATTGGACGTAGTAGGAACAGACATCGAGGATGCTTCCAAGGGTCTTGTGGAGATGTTAGTGAAGGAAGATGAACGAAAATGTTGTATTTTTGCAATCGACGGCATGGGGGGAATCGGCAAGACCACGCTTGCTCAGAAGATATTCAATGATCCAAAGATAGTTGACAACTTTCAGACTCGAATATGGGTGTGTGTTTCACAGGATTTTTCAGAGATCGAGCTGCTGAAACAGATAATAAGGGGTGCTGGTGGGGATCATGGAGTATTGAGTACAAAATCAGAACTCTTGCCAATGCTCAGAGATGCTGTTTCTGGAAAACGTCTATTTGTTGTCTTGGATGATGTATGGCAAGCAAATGTGTGGATTGATTTACTTCGAAATCCCCTTCAAACTGGTGTAGCGATCGGTCGGATCTTGGTTACCACTAGAGATGAAAATATTGCTAGAGGTATGGGGGCAGTACCTGAGAATTCTGGTTGGGAGCTCCTCTGCAAGAAAGTGTTTGCAATCGGAGAGGAGGCAGAGATGGAGATGTTAAAAGATGTAGGGACTCAAATTGTTCAGAAATGCCATGGTCTTCCTCTTGCAGTCAAGACTATTGCCGGCCTCTTAACCACGAAGGATAAAAGCAGGAGTGAATGGGAAAAAGTTCTTAGAAGTGATGCATGGTCTATGAGCAACCTTCCTGAAGAACTTAAGGGAGCTTTGTATATGAGCTATGAGGATTTACCATCCTACCTCAAACAGTGCTTTCTTTACTTCGCTCTATTTCCAGAAGATTATTGCTTCTTTCATGACCGGCTTGTGTTGTTCTGGGTGGCCGAAGGTTTGGTGAAAACTCATGAGGATAGATGGATGGAACAGGTTTTGGAGGCAGAGCAATACTATGAAGAGTTGATAAGGAGGAACATTCTGCAACCTATATCTGTGCGATTTAGCTCATGTAACATGCATGATCTCTTGCGAACTCTTGCTCAGTTTTTGTCACAAGATGAAAGTTTCTATGGAGATGTACATGAATTAAACGCCACCACTTTGTCAAAGCTTCGGCGCCTGTCAATTGGAAGAAGAGGAGAGACGGCAGCAGTCCATAGTTCTTTAATAGAACGGAATTGTTTGAGGACCCTGATCATGTTTCATAGCCCATCAAATTTTGAAAATGATTTGCTCGTGCGATTAACTCATCTCCGTATCTTGCATCTAAATGGGAGAGATATCGGGAGCATCCCGGATTCCATCGGAACCTTAATACACCTTAGACTCCTTGATCTTAGTTTTACAAAAGTTTCCAGTCTACCAGAATCTCTTGGTTTCCTTGCAAACCTACAAATATTGAAACTCAGTTCTTGCGACCATCTGCAGATGCTTCCCAAGAGCATCACTCGGCTTTTCAATCTCAGATATCTTGATATTTCCTATACATCATTGAGTTTTGTGCCTAAAGGGATTGGAAAATTAGAACAACTTGTTGAACTCAAAGGATTTATTGTGGGTGAAGAAGCACAAGGCTGTGAATTGGAAGAGTTGCAGAGTCTCTCCCGCCTCAGAATTCTCTTCGTAGACAAATTGGAGAGGGCATCGAACAGGGCTCGAATTTTGGACAATAAACCCTACTTAAAGAAATTATGGCTAAGATGCAGACCAGAAAATGAAAATGTGATGGACGATGAGGAGATCCGTCGGATCGAGGAGATCTTCGAGGACTTGACCCCTCCGAGAAGCATAGAAGATCTTCGAGACTTGGCCGGAGGTATCCTGGCTGGATGATGTCATCGTCTTTGGGAGATTATCTTCCTAACCTGAAATATTTGAGGCTTATTCGGTGCAGATCATGCCGAGAGCTTCCGCCGCTGGGTCAGTTGCCCCAATTGATCGATCTCGTAATTTACAATGCACCTACAGTTGTATCAATTGGCCCTGAATTTCTCGGCAGCGGTGTAAGGCAGGGATCGCATACAGCAGGGCCAACCTTCTTTCCCAAGCTCGAAACCCTGATCTTATTCTCTATGGACGAATGGGAAGAATGGGAGATAAGTGAACAACTAGCATCTCAGTCAGCGTTGCTGCTGCCTCGTCTAAAGGAATTGCGACTTCTTAATTGTTACAAGTTGAGAGCTCTTCCCAATGTCTTTAAGCAGGCCGCCATGATGCAAAACTTGCAAATTTCTTTAGCTGAGGAGCTGAGAGGAGTCGAGAACCTTCCTTTTTTATCGAATCTTTTAGACATCGAATTTTCTAATTGTTTGGAAAAGATCTCAAATTTACCTGCTCTAAAGAGACTAAGCATATGTGAATGCCCAGCATTGAGGAGCGTGGAGAATCTGAATGCACTGCAATGCCTGGAGTTGTATGATACATCCATGGACGGCCTCCCGAAGTGGATTTTGGGACTTCTCCAAGAACGACAGCACCATCATCAAGACAAACTTGAGTTGATCCTGGATTGCAATGTCCGCCTGCTCATGAGGTGCCTCAGAGGACGCCCAGGCTGGCCCATCATCCAACAGTTCTCTCGAGTCAGTGCCAAATCTTCCACCAACACTGGAGAAGCTCGTCTACATTATTATCTACATTATACCAAGGTACCTTTTAGCTACCGAACCAACCTTGAGTCTGATGGCTCAAATGATGAATCTGATGGTTCAAACGATGAGTCTGATGGCTCAAACGATGAATAGTCTTTCTCCACAACATTTTATTTTCTATGAAAGGTGCTTCTTAGCTCATCTGGTACCTTGTTACTAAATGTTGACATGCATCACCTTTATTTCTCACTTTCGTATTAGTGTTCCTATGTAATTTCTACATACTGGACTGTCAAAGGAATCCATGATCAGTGAAACATGTTAGTAGGTATAGAGAGCTGTAAATTAAGTTTTGAGAACTCTTTAGATGGAACAAATTAATTGTAATATGTCTCAATCTTCAGCACGTTTTTTTATGAAAAGAAACATTCTTGACAGAGGTCTATATTATAAAGTTGCCGGGTAATTTTCTAGGAACAAGTAGGTAGTTAATTGACTGAATTGTAACTTTACAACTTGAAAATAGAAACATAGAATTGCTCCATAACCAGAAGTCACTCTGCTTCAACCCTTAGCATTTTTTGAAGCTCTTTAAGGATCTCCTGAAGCCTTCCTACAATTGGCCTTTGTTCTCTTAGAAAGTTTTTTTTTTTTTGTTCTTCTGGTGATATCTTTATGTATTTAGCGCTCTTCTAGTTAAGCTCATGGAAAAGTCTTTTTCATCATGCTAAAGGTTAAGGTATGCCCATAGAACCGCACTTTAGCATATAGCACTTGAAATAACTAAAAAACATAGCATTTGCTAGTGCCACTTTGTTCTCCCTATATTAGGCACCATAAACCCGAACATTATAAAAAGTTGTTATAGAACCTAGTATAGCAGTATGCGTCCAGAACTGCTATAGCGGCAACCATTACCAATTTTAAAATAATATTTAATATGGTTATCATACTAATAGCTGATGCATTAAATTGGTCATGTACAAGATGCGCTTGCATGCTTTATTTGACCAATATAAAGGAAGCTTAAGAAAGGTTCATAGTAGAATGCATTTCAACAAGTTATAATTAGCAATTTTGCATCATTAAATTCTCTTAGTATTTTTTTTAAATCATGTATCTAGTCCCTTATACAATTCTGAAAAGTTTGGTTTAAGTCACTTCTCTTATATGCAGAGTAGGCTAGAAAGAGGTTAACGTGTCAGGATATGTTGGGCAGGTCAGATATGGAGCTACAAGTCCAATGCCCCTCCAATGGACATCAGTTGGATTTGTAGTAAACCATTAGAAGGAGAAATTTAGAGGCCTAAGTCAATAAAAATAATAATAGCAAGTCCATAAAGCCAATGCCACCTTTACCTCTAGTCCCAATTTCTACAAAAGTAATGTCAAAACCATCCCTATGAAGCTACACACAATTTGGTAGCCAATATGATGTAACTATGGCCTCAACTAAAGCCTTGTGCTCAACCCTAGCTAGCATGAAGGGAGCCTGGATCTCTTTGGCTCCAGACTGCTACGATGGTAAACCTTTACAATCTAGCATGGCTGTCTCGGATGAAATGTTGGGCCAAGCCCAGCCAAAGCCTAAGATAGATTCCCCAACCATTGTGTCAAACTAAACCTTTTTTTTCTTTCGTATCATACACCAACTAATATTTACCTCCACATATTCTTCAAAGAAATTTAGGATTCCAAATGTTCATAAGAGAATTGGAGATAGAGAAGCCCAAACCACATCTAGATTGGATGATTTAAGCTCCCATACAAACAAAACTAAAGCCAGCCCCAGAATGAAGGAAAAGTCTTCCTACACTGCTTTCGGTGCAGGAAGAGCGCACCGGGTGCGCCCATTGGCCGTGCCCATGCGGGTGCACGTGCGGGGCGCGCCATGGCCCAATGGGCCATGGCATGCGTGCTCGCACGGACACGTGGCCAATAGCCATGCCCGATGCATGCGTTCGTGCACTGGGGGCATTGCACAAAGCCATTCCCTAAAATTAAAAGGAACAATAGAATGGACTGGCAGGTGGGCAAGGTAGCAAGAATCTATATACAAACCTCCCACAATGCGAGACCAAAGTTGCCATGCACTGCCGAGAGGGGAACAAGGACCGTGCACAGAGGATGATTTAGCCAGGCCTAAATTTTATTAAAACTCCGAGTTTAAGCTTATCCAAAAAATTAGATGCACCTTGGTATTCAAGGCCAAACCTACCCAATGACTCTAAACCTACAGCCCAGGCCCATTGGTTTGTCCTTCATGCCCTCAAACCAGGTCCATTCAGCTTGCAAATAGCACTACGCAACATCATGTGCTCCAAGGAATGATAGCAAAACCTGCTGGGCAACTTTTGTGGAACAAGAACCAACCAGAATGAATACGACCTAAGAAAGGAAAGGCCTCTGTCAAATACGACCTAAGAATAAAAAATTTATCATAAAAATTTAACCCTTCCAACTCCAAACAACCCCTTATTTCTTTATGCTTTTAAGCTATTTGGTAGGATATCTCCTATTCTTTTCCTATATCTTAAGTAGCACTGTAGCAAGGGATAAAAAGAAATTATTACTTCATAGACTTAGATATATATAATATTATGCTAAGTTGCAGTCTACCCAAGGGTTAGAGCCCTATGTTAATTAATATGTAATAAACGGTTTGTTTAAAAAAAGTTTCTTTTCTAGTCTCTAGGATATTTATTTTTTAATCCTAGCCTATGACAATTAAAGCAAATAATTCGCTAACGAATGAGGTACCAAGAAATTGAACAGCAATATCCATAAAAATAACTTATGTTTGTTCAGAATAACAAGAATGCTTGCAAAATATTATAATAAGATTCCTCTATTATAGAAGTAGAGGAATCTTGCCACAGCTAAAGTTATTGTAGAAAAATCCTTGTAGAAAAATCCTGATTGACTAATCATATAAAACCTTATTTTCCTTTACTTTAAATAATTTCTCAATTCATTCAGCTAAACCTCAATCAAAATAATATTCTAGGGTTTATCTCAACAACCACACCTCCACTCACCTTTTTTTCCTCTTAATTATCTTTGAACATTGTTATTTTTAAATAAATTCCCCTTTATAGTGTTCCCTAAAATATCAATATATAATTTTACAAATAATTTGAGAATGATCAATATGTCAAATAAAATTAAAAAATTTGAATCAAAATCCAGACTTAGGTTGACTTCTTAAATTTTATTTCATATTGTCATTTTCTATTTAATTAATTAAATTTTTAATTATTAAAAAGAACTAATTACTTGATGTAAACTGCAAATTTGACCTGATTCTAATCGTCCTTAACCCCATCCTAAACAAAAAACCCTGTTGGATCTAATATATTTTTATAAAGCCAATCACCTGATCAGCTAATTATATTAGATAAGATTTTCTGAATATAAAGTTAAACTGGGTCAAAGTTAACTAAGCATAAATCCTGCCCGACCTATTTTTAGCCTAATGTAGCAAGGCAATGAAGATAGTGAAAGTAGAGTAAGGCATTGGGCCATGCCGTGCCAGGCACGTCCCAGGCCAAACAGGCCGCTCCCTTGGGCGTGCCGTGCTTGGCACGGTCCAATAAAAACGGATCATGCTACAGTTTGCATAGCCCAGCTCCTATCTCATCTGGTATGGCATTTAATTAGCTACAGTTTGCAATATATACTGTTTAATTGACCAAAAACCCTCCCTATTTTAATTTGCTACATGTTTAAAAATTAGAATGAAACTTTTCACTAGTATCTATTCAGTGAATTGTTCAGAATTTTAAATGATTACTTCAATTTAATACTACGCTGATGGCTGGAGCCCTTCACTAACTTATTCCACGGCCATGGAAGACGACCAAGAGAATGCGATACGGACAAACCACTGGATGACCGCCAAGGCTGCAGAATTGATTACGGGCAACTTGTAATGATGAGTTGTTGGAAGCTCCAAAGGCCAACGCCTGGATCAAAAGGCCAAGTTAATTAAAGGCAACTTGTGCAAGACATAGGTCTTCGTTTTGGTGAGAGAGTGGTTTTTTATTTTTTATTTTTTTTGGGGTTCTTTAATCTCTCTTAAGAAGTTCGCTTGCTGGAGTTAGGGTGAGAGAGAGAGAGAGAGAGAGAGAGAGAAATGAAGAGGACATGCCATCTTCTTCCCCGGCTTATCGGCAGATTTGAAAGCCAAATCGATAATCAGTTCATTGTTGGTAAGTCTCCTAGTTTCTTACTCCTTTCGTTTAAATGTTTGCATAATCTATTATAATATCTTAAAAGAAGTCTCACATCGAAAAAATTTGAAGTATTTATAAATCAAGTTCATCTATAATCAATTAGCTTCCACTCGAATTTTTAAAGTCACGCAATTTTGATTCGTTAACATATTAATTGGATCAGCAAATAAACTTAGGAGCTACAAATGATATGAGACCATGGCATGAAGCCTCTCTTACAGCATCAATGACTCACGGAGATTCTAGCTAGTCGTGACATGGAGCCACTTTTGTAGCACCGATTCGAGATAAATTCTAGCTAACTTGTGGTATGTTATGAAAATGTTACTATTAATTAATTTTCATTCGAGTTAAATTAGCGGATAAGCTTGGAGTATTACGCATATACTTATAATAACAATAGATTATGGTATGTTTTGTCTGTAAGGACAAAGCCCGAGACATTCCTATGACCCTTAAGTCCAAGTATAATTTATTTGGTTATTTAAATTCACTTAATATTTGTTTTCAACACTTTTTTTATAGGAGACATCTCTCAAGCTAAAATATTTTATTACATTTGTACTCTAATCTTCAAATTTTATTTTGGTCAACGTGGACTCAAACCAACTACCTGAGAATTTCAGAATTTAAAGAAAATTAAAAATCCCTAAATTCCCAATACAGTATGTTCATGAACAGTACTTCTTAAAATTAAAAACAATATAACTTTCTATACCATTATTACTATGGTTTAATCCATGTAAAATGATATGATCCACTTTTTGCATGTTATTAGGACAATAGTTTGGGATTTTGTTGAAATTTGCTTCTTTAACTGAAAATTTGGACCTTAAAGATAAGCACATGTCCCTCTATTAAGCTTTGTTTTCTCAGTCTAATTGGCCTTCAACGTTTCATACCAGTCCTCTCATTCTTATAGTGCCCTTACGTAGGACCAAGTTGGATTGTCAGCTAGTATTGCATTTAGTTTAACAATTGTAGGTGGGTTGCACACTCAGTTGATTAAGCTTAACTCTAGTAATAAGCGATACCAAGGTAAGTATACTTAATCATGATTAAAATGCTTTCTAAATAATTAAGATTTAAATTTATATTTTATAGATGTTTTGCTTAATTACACAAAAATCCTAGATTAGTTGATTTTATAGAATATTATATGGGAAGTGTTACCATGCTTAGAATTTAAATTTTTTTAATATTTATTCGTACAAGACATGTGTTAAAATTTTATATGATAGAAATTTATATATTCAAAATTATTTGCAGATAAGCTTAGGGTGTTGCACTTATACTTGTAATAACAATATATAGTTTATGGTATGCTTTGGTTTGTAAGGACAAAGCCTGACCCATTCGTATGACCCTTAAGTCCAAGTATAACTTATTTGGTTATTTAAATTTATTCAATATTTGTTTTCAATCCTGGAGACATCTCTCATGCTAAAATATTTTATCTCATTTGTACTCTAATCTTAAAATTATATTTTGGTCAATGTGGACTCATACCAACCTACCTGAGAATTTCAGAATTTGAAGAAAATTAAAAATACCTAAATTTCTAATACAGTATGTTCATGAACAGTACTTCTTACAATTGAAAACAAACTTTATATACCATGATTACTATGATTTAATCCATTCAAAATGATACGATCCACTTTTTGCATGTTATTAGGACAATAGTTTGGAATTTTGTTGGAATTTGCTTCTTTAACTGAAAATTTGGGCCTTAAAGATAAGCACACGTCCCTCTATTGAGCCTTGTTTTCTCAGTCTTTGCTTGGATTGCTTACCCACCAATATGCCTTCTAATTGACCTTCAAGGTTTCATACTAGTCCTCTCATTCTTATGGTGCCTTTATCTAGGGCCAAGTTGGATCAACAGCTAGTCACAGAAAACTTCTTAATCCTGTCATACTTTAAAAAAAATAAAAAATTCAGAATCCTACCATCAAATTTGCACTAATGAATTATGCACAATGGCTGACGTCAGTTTGATGGAAAAGGCATGATCCTTGATAAAAAGGCCCTATTTTCCCTGACTAATGCCATGCTAATTTTTTATCAAGCCTGGTCTCAATAATTTGGTGGCATATTAATTTATGGATACTTAATTTGTAGTTCCTATTAAAATGTACATTGGGGTTGCAAGGTGCTTTTGGGAATCCTCTTCTCCCAACCCTCATCCAGGTTAGTATAACTTTCTTTCTAGTGCCCTTATTTTTTAATGGTTGCTCTTGTTTTATTGTAAAATATATATACTAAGCTTTCTTTCTAGTGTCCTTATTTTTAGTGGTTGCTCTTGTTTTGCTATGAAGAATATATTGGCTCCCCTATTTTAAAATAGATTAAGATCATATTCTTATTGCCTGAAACAAACTTCGTCGGACCTTCTGCTGGGTCAAAAACTACCTTGGGTTAGCCAGAGATCCGTCCTCTTCTCCTTTTCTTTTGATTTTCTCCATTTTACCCCCTTTAGCTTTCTTATATTTGTGTTATTTATTTATTCTATCTTTTGATCATATGAACCCCAGCAAAACCAAATCCACTCTCGATTACGATGCCACGAGGTTTAAGTCTTGGCCACAAGTTTGGGTTAACTGCCTTAAACCCAAGTTCTTATTTATGTATACCTAATCCTAATATTGCATTTGATTTAATCATTGTAGGCAGGTTGCACATCTAGTTTATTAAGCTTAACTCTACTAATAAGCGATTTCAAGGTAAGTAAACCTAAGCATGGTTAAAGTGCTTTATAAATAATTAAGATTTAAATTTCATATTTTATAGATATTTTAATTAATTACAAAAAATCCTAGATTTGTTGATTTTATAGAATATTATTTCGGAAGTGTTACCATGCTTAGAATTTAATTTTTGAAATATTTATTCATACAAGACGTGTTAAAATTTTATATGATAGAAATTTATGTGTTCAAAATCTAGTAAAATTGCTAGTTTTATAAAATTTATTTGAAATGTTATTATACTTAGTAGAAAATATAGGCATTTCTGATGTGATAGGATTTTGTAAAATTTTTATAAATATTATTATAAAAATTGAATCAAGTAAGCATGAAAATACAATGATATGTCACTCATGTGCCTATTAAATTTCTTATGAGATATTAATTCATGTTGTAATTTACTTTTAAATTCATTTACGTATGAAACTTAAATATTAACTTATGTGAACTTGTATGACACTTAAGTAAAGCATAAGTTGTTTAATATGAAACAAGTTATGGCATGTTTGGCCATAAGATATAAATTCTCAATCAACTATGATTCATGAAATGTTGTTCCTATTTTTCAAGGCTTGAACGAAGACTTATAATTTGACACCCACCTTTGTAGAAAATATATGCAACGACATATTTTTGACTCATCTCCATAGAGTTAAATGTAGCAACCTGTTTTGGCCTCACCATAAGGTTTATATGTAACCATGGTTATCATTGTAGAGTTGTTATCATAGTTTTAAAATTAAATATATAATTTTAAAATCTATTGTTGTTACTAAATGGCATGAAAGAATTACTACTAAAATTATTTATAATATATTATTTAAGTATTTGTATTTTATGCATGTATTTGGTGCTTGATCCCTTTAAGCATGATTAAGGATTACTTACTATACATTAGCTAATTAAATTTTATGGTTGTTTTTATTTTAGAGGTTAAGACATAAGCAGGAGTTAGCTAAAAGCTGACTAAGAATTGATTTCATTTTATTATAGGATATTTAGTATTTTTCATATAGTTGTTCCCCATGTTAACATTGTAGACATTAACGTTATTTGGATATTAATATTATGCTTAATTTCAATTTATTAATTAAAAAAGTTATTTATTTTAATTGAATAGCTCTGAGAAGGTGCCTTATATTCTAGAAATTAATTCGAGGGTACGGTGGATTTTCATGTTCTATATCTATATCCACCTTTGGTTTGGAACGTGATAATTAACTCATTGATGACTCAGATCTGACACCCATGGTGACAGTGGGTTTGTCCACCGTAGCCACCACCATCACTATATCCGATAGCCATCACTATGATGTTAGATCCTGTTGTTAATAAAACTCAAGATTTGGGTCTAGTACCAAAACAGTGCCAGCATACATACCATGTGCCAGTACAATATAGTATTAATGTGCTGTCTTGTATTGATCAGTTTGGGTCTAGTACCAATTTTATAAACCTTGACCTACAATACAACAAAAAGAAACAAAACATGGTAACTAAATTTCATTGCACATAAAATAATTCCCAGCTGTTAAAACCTACTCAAACTTGGAATGCAATGAATCAATTTGCTAACATCATGGAGCATTCAATTGGATAGAATTTTGTCCATCCATTACGTATGAACGTTTGAAATGAGTCAGCCATTCTTATAAGGCTAATGCTTGCAAATTGACTAACACCCTGTCAACTTTGGTTGTTGTTAAGGCTTGCACATGGATCGAATTGACCCATGATCCAACCTGATCCAAACACAATTAGATATGATCTGATCAATAAGTAGATTGGGTTTAAATTCAAAATCAAAATATAAATATAAAATCAAATTAAATCAGAATTAGATATAATCTGATATGATCGATCCGATTTGCAGCCCTTATAGTTGATAAAAAATCAGAATAAGCTATTCACTAACATTTATTCGGTGACTTGCTCGCTAACCTTAGTTGATCACTTCAATTTAATATTCCGTATGACTGAAAACTTTCATTAACTTATTCCACGATCCCCCGAGAATGCGTTCTCCAAAGACGACCGTCTAGATCAAGAGGCCAAGTTAATTAAAGGCAACTTGTGAAAAAAAAAAAAAAAAGTCTTGGTTTGGTGAGAGAGATTAGTTTTGTTGTGAGGCGTCATGGAAATGGAAAGAGGCAGCCATTTTCACTGCAGACAACTGAGAAAGTGAGCCCATTCATGTGACACAAGGAAAATTTCATATTTCGATCATAGCCATCCACTCCCTCCAAATCAAACCAAGGCATAGCTGTTATCTTTTCATGATATTATAAAATTTCTAACAAATAAGTAGGTTAGTGTTGAAAGTTAAAAGCGAGTCTGATCCAATAGGTCTACATTTCATCTCCCTTAATTCGTGCCTTCATGGCAAAGGAGCTAAAAAATTAGAATGGCATCAGTGACGGTTCCTTGGAAAAAAAGCCATGGCTGGGTCATTTGCTTACACCTACGTATCACAATGTCCAAATATATAATAAGCGGTTTCTAGAGGATGAGGTCTTCATTATTTTAAGGCACAGGGAAGCTGCTGGCTAGGAGTTGCATCTTTAGTATGTTAACTCACATGTTATATGTAACCAATTGTACAGTGTTTAAAATGGCAATGCATGAGAAAATATGGAGATGATCGATATTGAGTCTTGACTACAACTACAAGCGAGTATAATGGATTTGCTATATTCTATGCTATAGGAATTTTCTTTTAGTAGTTTGAAGAATTTGTATATCATAATAGGGTATATTTGCATGTAGATAACAAAAGATGAACAATGAAAACACTAAGGCACTAAGTAGTAACAATGGGAAAGCTGAACTTAGAGTTGTAAAGAATATAGCAAATGCTAAACTTTTTGTTATTTGCAATGATATTTTTTTTAATTTAAGAATATGTATTTATATATAAAGAAAGAGAGAGTAGTGCATGCTTGATTTAGTTATACTCAATTGGATCTCCACTTAGATCCAATCAAATCTAAATTAGGATAATGAAAGTTCCGTATCAATGGTTTGAGCCAATAGAAGTGACTTACTCTGTTTAAAATACTTATAAATAAAAAAAAATTATGCATTAAGTGACTACAAATTTGGATAATCTAATTAATATGAAATAATTTTTTTTATTAACTTGATATATGTTTGAGAGTTTTTGAATTACATGATCTTTGATGTATAAGTATTTTAGAGATAGTAGATCCCATTGAATAGTCTCAATCATTGATTTAGGATCCCTATAATCTAAATTTAGACTGGACTAGATGTGAGTAGAGATCATTCTAATTTACTTTAACTTCTTTGCAAGTAAATTTTATGATACACATGCCCAATTACTATAAACTTAGGATATTATTAATTCTTTATAACATGCAATTATCAGTTTCTATATAAATTTTTTTCGTGGTTATCAATTACTATTCCTCCTATATAGCTCCAGCCCAACCACTTAAGTTAACTGAATGCAGCATTACTGTATTTTACTCATAGTAATATATTATATGAATTTAAAATAAAATTCTTGTATTAACTTACTATCATAGACTACTTAATCTAACTGCTAGCACATGGAATACATGTTGTCTAAACTCCCTCTCTATTTTCCTAATCGTTAAGATACAAAAAAAAATCAAAGCATAAACTATTCGATGTCCAAGAATAAATTGGCTATAGTTGATCATTCGGTATTCAGGAAAAAATATATGAAAAATCAATCAAGATTTCAAATAATTAGAAACTGGAAATAAAATGATAAACTAAAAATAATTGGTCTTTCTAAGATATTTGTAAAGTAATATATTGACAAAAGGAGCATAGAAAAGGTAAGAGTAGTAAATGAAAGGCAAAACATCACATTCAGCAATATATAGTTTAATTTATAGCACAAAAATATTAGATTAGTCATAATTAAACAACGCATGAATAAACTGGAAAATTCGTAGATAATTCTAGAATAATTGAATGGATTTGATGGATGCCTCTCTAGAATATTAATCCAGAAAATCATTCAATCTAGAGAAAATTTAAGAATAATCAAAGCTTTTTTTCAATAATTCTGATAATAATATTATAATGATAAGCAAAACTAAGAGCCGCAAAACTGGCCAGCATGACCTATTTCCAAGCAAGACCCAGCCAGCTAGCATATTGCGACATTTCATAAATTCTAATCAAGGTGGATTAACAAAGAGAGCTATACCTACGTGCCCGTTATGTGGCCTTGAGGAGGAGACGATCAATCATGCTACCTTCACCTGCACTAAAGCCAGACAGATATAGTAGATTTTAGGTGACTGCCCTTGGATGCATGGTCTTGGTTCCCAACGTATTTCTTTTTTGAGCCTGATCAAGCAGGATATGGGAAGGGATATCCATCAGCAGAGATCTACGAGGGCTTACATAGCTTACCAGGTTTGGTTATCTTGGAACCGGCTCGTATTCACTAATGAGAATGCTTCTTCCCGCATGGTAGTCAGGAATGCCTTCTCCTTATCCACTGAGTATACTTTCCATTAGAGAGCCCTTGATTCTACTAGCCCTAGCCTCTAGGACTCCCCTGCTACTCCAGCAGTGCACCTCGCACGGTCTTCACATCTTGAGAGCCCCCACCTTTAGGGTTTGTCAAAATCAACTTTGATGGGAGTGTTAGAGGTAGATGTGCTGGATCGGCTTTTGTAATTTATGGGTCGAATGGTGCAATGTTGGCGGCTGAAGAATTCGGCCTTATTGACTTGTTGAAAAATTATTGAGAAATTATTTACCCAATTATTGATTTTGATGATTAACAAAAGCCATTAGTATATTCATTGTATTTCTGATAAATTTGATAAATGTTTCAAGAATTAAGAATGATTAATTATTCAAAATGTATATGGAAATCAGTTTTGAATTGAATTTTAATGGACTATTAAAAAGTTTAGAAGTTAGAGCCGACACCCAGACCTACTCGAGCCGACTCCAGAGCGTATCAGAACAGTTCAGAATTTTTGGCACGATTTGGAGCCGACACCCTAATAGTTGGAGCCGACTCTAACATGAGATACAGAGAACTATTTTCTGCTTCAAAATCGGAGCCGACACATGAATTTTTGGAGCCGACTCTAACCTAAGTTACAAAGACTATATTTTTTGGAGCAATTCTTGGAGCCGACACCTCAGGATCGGGAGCCGACTCCAGACAGCGGTGAGTCGACACTTTGTAAAGTGAGAGCCGACTCCACGTCGAATTATTTTTTGCTATTTTTGGCAACCTGATTTGGAGCCGACACATGAAAAGTTGGAGCCGACTCAAACCTGTCAGAGGATGATTTTCAAAAGTGAAGATAAGCTCCAATGGCTATATTTTCTCACCTACTCTTCAATGGATCTATTTTTTTGCGTGGAGAACTCATCCAAATATAATTTCAACGGCTATTTCTCACCTAATCTCGGATTGAAAATCTATATAAAGGGGATCCAACCGTTCAAAAATAAGAAGTGAAAAATGGGAAAAATATCAAGAAAATATCCAGTGAAAAAGAGAGAAAAATCGAAGAAAAATCTCCGAGTCCATGCCTATCATCTGAAAAGAGTTTCTAGAGAAATCCAAAGCCCTCAAAGATCAAAATCGAAGGATTTTCAAAGGAGAAAAGAAAAAGAGCAAAAGCCCTATTTCCTCAACATTCTCTTCAACGAATTTCTGTTAAGAATCAGAGCTGAAGCTTGGTTCATCCATTCAAAAGAGAAGAAGAAAAGAAGAAAAGCTCACATCCAGATTGCTTCAATCAAGCTTTTCTAATCCTTGTCTATTTACATTGTTTATTTGCTCAATTAAGGAGCTTTTGAATTGTAAACTTTATTTTAAATTATTGTTTGCTAATTCAATCAGGGGATTGAATTAGTTAAGGCAGTTTACCTCGGGACAAGCTAAGTTTAGCTTGGGTTAAGGTTTTGTGCTAGTGAACCTGTGAAAATCGGCTGGGTTCGTTGTGACCCCATGTACAACAAGAAGTTCGAGTTGTATATTGTAAAACAACTCAACTATAATCATGGGATTATAGTGTGGACCCAATAGTTGCTTGGGAGTGGACGTAGGTGTGGCTAACACCGAACCACTATAAATCTTTGTGTGTTTGTCATGCATTTGTCTCTCTCTCTTTATCATATTGTGCTTAGCTTTTATTAATTCACTTTACTTGGGCACTTTCACATCAAGCAAATTATTTTTAAAGTGTTAAATTTTTTAAAGAACCCAATTCACCCCCCCCCTCTTGGGTTGCCATCTGGGCCAACAATTGGTATCAGAGCTTGTGCTCATTTAAACTTGATCTAACAATCAAGAGCTAAAGATCCAAATGGCAGCTCAAGCTAGATCATCCTTTTCTGAAGGCCAATCCACCAATAGGCCACCTTTGTTTAGTGGCACTAACTATTCATATTAGAAAGCAAGAATAAGGATTTTCATTCAATCTTTAGATTATGAATTGTGGAGGGTCATTATTAATGGACCTAGCACACCTACATACATTGTAGATGGTTCTATTGTTCCTAAGCCCGAAAGGGATTGGAATGAGAATGATAGAAAAATGGCTCAGCTTAATGCCAAAGCCATGAATGTCTTATATTGTTCTTTAGATGCAAATGAATTCAATAGAATTTCTACTTGCATTTCAGCCAAAGAAATATGGGATAGATTAGAAGTTACCCATGAGGGTACCAATCAAGTAAAAGAATCCAAAATTAACATTCTAGTGCATAAATATGAATTGTTTAGCATGGAACAAGCTGAATCAATCCCATGAATGTACACTAGATTCACTGATATTGTTAATGGTTTGAAAAGTCTTGGTAAGACCTATACTAATTTCATTTAGTACGCAAAATTCTTAGGTCTCTTCAAGATCATGGGAAGCCAAGGTGACTGCAATCCAAGAAGTCAAAGACTTAAACGTTCTATCTTTGGATGAACTACTTAGATCCCTAATGACCCATGAGCTTATAATGAAACAACATCAAGAGGAAGAGTGAAAAAGAAAAGAATGATCGCACTCAAGGCTGCAGAAGATGAAAAGAGCAGCAGTGAAGATGATGAAGATGATGATGAGACAGCACTCCTTACTAGAAAATTCAAGAAGTTTATGCAAAAAAGGAGACCCTTCCACAAAAGAAATTGGAATCAAAATGGAAGGAGAAAAAGAAAAAGAAAGGGATAAAGATAAAGAAAAAGAACCCTTGACATGTTATGAATGTAACAAGCCTGGACATTTTTGATCTGAATGTCCTCAACTAAAGAAGGGTTACAAGAAAAAGAAGAAAGCCTATGTTGCAATTGGAGCGATAGTGAAGAGTCTTCATTTGAAGAAGAACAAAAAGAGATTGCTAACATATGCTTCATGAAATGACGACAATGAGGTAAATTCTAAAACCCCTAATGATGATTTTATATTTGATAAATTATATGATGCATTTAATGAATTAGTTAGTGATTCTAAGGTTTTGAGAATGAAAAACAAAACTTTGAAAACTGAAAACTTAAATCTTCTCAAAGAGAAAAATAAACTAATTCTTGAAGTTAAAATTTAAAATCTGAAAAGGAATTATGCTAAAAAAAAAGAATCAATTTCTAATGAAAATCTTAATTTAAAGAAAGAAGTTGATAAGTATAAGAATATTGTTGATAAATTTACAAATAGCTCAGAAAAACTTAATTTACTATTAAATAATCAAAGAGCTATTTTTGATAAAGCTGGATTAGGATATAGACCACATATGAAACAAAAATATGTCAACAATTTCTTTGTAAAGAAAAATGATATTTCATGTTATCGCTGCAACAAGAAAGGACATAAATCTTATGAATGCAATTTCATAAAATCTAATAAGAGTTTAATACTTAAAGGTAAGAAAATCTGGGTTCCAAAAGGAACTATATTTATTGCTACTAACTATAAAGGACCCAAGAAAGCTTGGGTACCTAAACAAAAGATTTAATTATCTTGCAGGAGTGTCTTGCGGCCTGTTGGTCCAGATAGCAACCCAAGAGGGGGGGTGAATTGGGTTTCTCAAAAATTTAAACTCTTTTGAAAGATAACCCAGCGGAAATAAAACTTAGATTCACACAAATTAAAACTAAACAAGCACAAATAGAGAGTTGAAGATAAAGAGACAATCACGGCAAACATAGGAGATTTTATAGTGGTTCGGTGTACCTACACCTACGTCCACTCCCAAGTACCTCTTGGGTCCACACTATAATCAATCTGATTACAGCAGAGTTGTTTTGCAAGCTCACAACTCAAACTTGTTTTCCCGGGTGCACAATGAACCCAGCTGGTTTTCAAGGTTCACCAGCACAAAACCTATCACCTCAAGCTAATGCTTGCACAAGGCTAACAGCCTCAACTGAATCAATCACCAGATTGACCCAGCAAACAATATTTGTTTTTACAAGATAAACAGCTCCTCCAATGAGCAAATATACAATAATGAAACAATAATAAGAGGATAGGAATCAAAGCCTGATTCGCAGATCTTGGTGGCTTCTTCCTTCTCTTCCTTTGATTGGATCTTCCTTCAAGATGCTCTTGAGACTCAGAAGATCAGAAAACTAGGGCTTCTTTCTTCTCTTGAGATTTCTTCGAAATAGAACAGCAAAAGCTTGGAATCTCTCTCTCTTCTTTTGGGGAATCAGTATGATCTTTCCTATCGAATCTTTCCTCTTTTTTCTGATGGATCTCAAAGATTTGTCTCTATTCTTTTCTTTTTGCCTCTCTTGTCTCTTCTTTCGGATGCAGCAAACCCTCTTCTTATAGATCCCGATTAATCCATAAATAGTTTGAAACTATCCGTTAGAAACAAGTGTAAGAAGGATTAGATCCATAAATAACAATAGCCGTTGGGATTAAAAAAGATAAAGATAAAGTTTAGAGTCGTTCTGACAGTTCTGGAGCCGTGTCTGACATTCTGGAGTCGGCTCTAACTTTTCTGGAGTCGGCTCTAACTCGAAATTCTTTAATCGCTCGATCTGGAGTCGTCTCTGACTTTTCTGGGGTCGACACAAAATTCTTCTGGAGTCGACTCTAACAGTCTGGGAGTCGACTCTAAGTCGTGGCCTGAAAAACCATCGTTCTGTCTTTTCTGTTGGAGTCGGCTCTAACAGTCCCGGAGTCGACTCTAAGTCTGTGCCATTTTCGGAGTCGACTCTGCGATTCCATGTGTCGACTCTAATGTCTGCAATCTTACCTTGACATTAGATTCGAACCAGAACTTGATTTGACTCTTGATTTTGATTATCAAATCGACTTATAATCTGAAAAACTTAATCAAAATCATTAGTAACTTCAAATGTTATACTCAAATAGTTTTGTTAATCATCAAAATCCTCAATTGGGTCAACAATCTCCCCCTTTTTGATGATGACAAAAACTTTGAGTATATGCATTAAAAATTCATTTGAATTGAGAATTATAGACATTGTTAAAACTTTAGAACTTCCTAACAAGAATTTGATGCCAATATTCAAAATGAATCAAAAAGGATACATGACATCAATCAAGATGATTTAACTTTTATATGGAGAAATTATTAAGCTCCCCCTGCATTGAATAACTCCCCCTACTGAATTCAATTGAATCAATTAGAATCTCAAATTTTTCTCTCCCCATCTCAAAATTGTATGCATATACAATTATCTCTCCCCCTTTTTTGTTATCAGCAATAAGATGAAGTATAAATAAAAAAGGTTATCAGAGCGGGTTGTTGGTTCAATTAATCATAAAGATAGTGAACTCATTCATTGAAATTCAATCAATCAATCATAGACAAATTTAAAATAAAAGTGTAATTGTATTCCAAAGCAAGATTCATTACATGTGTTTCAGTAAAGTGACATATTCAAGTATGTAAATCCTAGATACATGCTATTAAAGCAAGAAAGCAAGAAATCCTAAGATACAACCTAGGATAGGATATCAAAATTAAATATGCTTATACACAATTTTCTTTAAATGTCCAATCATTTCCATAATATCATCTTTTTGAGTCTTCTTAAAACTTTCAAGACAAGCTTCAATTTGAGAGACGGCGAGGTCGATATCTTTCTTTAGTTGACTGGTAGCATGAAGATAAGTTCCAGAACCGTCTGCAATGCCTTCCATCCTTTCAAAAATCTTATGAAGATCAGTGCTAAAGGATTCTACGGAATTGCTAATGGAAAAAGAAATCATGTCAAGTCTTGAATTGATCTCATCCTTCAACTGATTGAACTCCTCTCTCAACTTACACATATCATTTGTCCTTTGACTATCATACTCAGCCAGTAAAGCTCTGAGCTGACCTATTTGCTCCTCAGAAAATCTTCCAGATGCCAATGCTGACTGATGTGGAGGGTGAGAGCTAGGTCCAGCCTCTGAGGGTCCAGCAGATGGTCCAGCAGAAGAAGGTCCAGCAGATGGTTCAGGAATAGATGGTTCAGGAATATCCTCTCCTCTGACCTCCTCAACTCTAACCTCTTCAGCTCTGGCCTCATGTCCTCTTTTTATCCAATTTCATTTTCTTTTCTGAAGCCCATCCGGTGAATTGTAGAGACACTATAGTAATCTGTATGCCTTAATTTTCTTAGTGGCTCATTATCCATTATAAGTACACCTTGGCTTCTGAATACCAATGTCAAAATCATACCATATGGCAATGTAGATCTCTTCTTGGTTGCTGCCTCCGCCATATAGCCTATCATCATACCAGCAAGATTGACAGGTCTTCCAGTGAGAATACAGTCCATCAATAAGATGTCTCGCTCCGAGACATATTCAAACCTTCCGATTTTAGGAAATAAAATTCTTCCACAAATATTGTGAAGTAATCTGAGTTCCAAATTAAGTTGATTGGCCAAGATTTCTTCAAACTCAGAAACTTCTCTCCCTAACATCCTTGATAGGGCACCTCCTCTGTCTTCATGTTGATATTCAACTAAACCAATGGTAGGCATCTCCAATAGATTTCCAAGGGTTTCAGCCGTGATGATTACTTTAGTTCCTCTTACAACACTCACTAAGCCTCCCTCTCCTCTACATAAATCATTATAAAATTCTCTCACTAGGGCAGGGTAAGTAGGGATATCCAAAGAACAGACCTTCTTCCATCCCATTTCTTTCAACAAGCGCCCAATAGCAAAGCCCTCCGAAACAAAAAAGTCAAAATCTACTTTTCTTCCGGTAGTAATGGCCTTACCCGCTAATTGGTCAACTCGTGGAGAAGATGGTGAGGGTGGAGAGTCATCCTGAGTGGCAGATGAAGAAGATGACGAAGGTTGCCTCCGATTTGAACGGCGCTTCATCGGAACAGTCGAACCACCAATGATAGCACGCCTTTTGGGAGCCATGGGATTCGATTGGAATGAGTTATTGAGAGATTTGGAGGATTTGGAGGGATTGAACTCGGTTTGGAACGGTTTGGAAAAGGTTTAGGAGACGATAGGTTTCGTTTGGGGTCGACTCCGCCCTTTTTATTTTGACCTAGTTCCACTTAGAGTCGACTCCCGAAAATGAGGTGTCGGCTCCGAACCAGAGAATCTGTCAGCGCCCGAATTAGAGTCGGCTCTACAGAAGCCAGAGTCGGCTCTAATTGCCCAGACAGAACATCAAAATATGAAGGTGTCGACTCCACAAACTGCAGGTGTCGACTCCACAACAGTTTCAGAAAAAAAATTCAAATTTCAAGGATCTGAAACTAATCAAATTAATCATCAAACTCTAGATAAGTGTTCCTTAACAATTGGGGAAACAATGAATCAAATTTCTAGATAAATTTCCTTATTGGTCATAGAGGATTTTCAAGAAATTAATGAAGTCTAGATAGTTGTTGTCCTTAAGAGTTTCAGAAAATCATTCTAAAGGATCACAAACTCCTAATTCTCCTCTAAGATAACAGAATCTTTCCTCACTCAAAGGTTTGGTAAAAATATCAGCTAATTGATCATTAGTATTAACATATTCAAGACAAACATCTTTGTTAGTTACATGTTCTCTAATAAAGTGATGTCTAATTTCAATGTGTTTAGTTCTTGAATGTTGAATTGGATTTTTAGTTAGATTAATAGCACTAGTATTATCACATTTAATAGGAATTTTATCAAGTGTGATACCATAATCTTCAAGTTGTCGCTTAATCCAAAGGATTTGAGCACAGCAACTTCCAGCTGCAACATACTCTGCCTCAGCAGTGGATAATGCAACCGAATTTTGCTTCTTGCTAAACCAAGAGATTAAGTTACTTCCTAAAAGTTGGCATGCCCCACTTGTACTCTTTCTATCTAATTTACAACCAGCATAGTCAGAATCAGAATAAGCAATCAATTTTAAGGTTGAGTCTCTAGAATACCATAATCCTACATTTTTAGTTCCATTTAAGTATCTAAAGATTCTTTTAACAGCAAATAAATGTGATTCCTTAGGATTAGATTGATATCTTGCACATAAGCAAACAGAAAACATGATATCTGGCCTACTTGCAGTTAGGTAAAGAAGTGATCCAATCATACCTCTGTAATGCTTCTGATCTACTTTCTTACCTTCTTCATCCTTGTCCAGCTTGCATGAGGGACTCATTGGCGTACCAAGAGGTTTAGCAGATTCCATACCAAATTTCTTGAGTATTTCCTTTGTGTACTTTGTTTGGTTAATGAAAATTTCCGCTTTCTCTTGTTTGATTTGAAGTCCAAGGAAGAAGTTTAGTTCTCCCATCATGCTCATCTCGAATTCTCCCTGCATTAGCTTAGCAAATTCTTGACAAAGGAGATTGTTAGTAGCACCAAATATAATGTCATCAACATAAATTTGAACGATTAATAAATCCTTTTCTTTTCTTTTCAAAAACAAGGTTTTATCAACATTTCCTCTAGAAAAGTCATTTTCAATTAAAAATTTACTTAATCTATCATACCAAGCTCTAGGTGCTTGCTTTAAACCATAAAGTGCTTTGTGTAGTTTGAAGACGTGGTTTGGAAATTCATGATCTTCAAAACCAGGAGGTTGTTCAACATAAACTTCTCATTTATAAAACCATTTAGAAATGCACTTTTAACATCCATTTGAAATAAGTTGAAATTCATATGACATGCAAATGCAAGTAGTAGCCTAATGGCTTCTAATCTAGCAACAGGTGCAAAAGTTTCATCAAAATCTATACCTTCTTCTTGATTATATCCTTTTGCAACTAATCTAGCCTTATTTCTAATTACCAATCCATTTTCATCCAATTTATTTCTAAAAACCCATTTAGATCCTATTATAGGGTGGTTTTTAGGTCTATCTACTAGGGTCCAGACTTGGTTCCTAGTGAATTGGTTTAACTCTTCCTGCATTGCTAACATCCAATAACTATCTTTCTCAGCTTCCTCTATAGTTTTAGGTTCTATATGAGATACAAATGCAAGATGATTATTGATATCTCTCATTGATGATCTAGTCCTTACACCTTGAGATGGATCACCTATGATTAGGTCCTTAGGATGACCATAAGCATATCTCCAATCTCTAGGTAGATCTTTATCATTATGAGCAATATCAATACCATCATCCTTAGGTGAGTCATCATCCTTAACTTCAGGTTCTTGATCTGAAGATACATTTAATTTTTCAATATCTCTTTCAATCAAAGATGTATCTTCCTCATCATCAATTTTATCTGAACTTGATGCTAAAGACTCATCAAACACTATATGAATGGATTCTTCTACAACTAAGCTCTTCTTATTAAATACTCTATATGCCTTGCTAGATGTAGAATATCCTAGGAAGATACCTTCATCAGACTTTGCATCAAACTTCCAAGATTATCCTTACCATTGTTATGAATAAAACATTTACAACCAAATGCATGAAAATAACTTAAATTTGGTTTCCTATTGTGCCATAGTTCATAGGGAGTTTTCTTAAGGATAGGTCTAATCAGGGCTCTATTTAGGATGTAACATGCTGTGTTTATAGCTTCCGCCCAAAAATATTTTGGAAGTTGGCTTTCACATAGCATGGTACGGGCCATGTCTTCTAAAGTCCTATTCTTTCTTTCTACAACTCCATTTTGTTGCGGTGTTCTAGGTGCAGAAAAGTTATGATGTATGCCTTTTTCAAAACAGAATTTTTCAAATAAGTGATTTTCAAATTCAGTTCCATGATCACTTCTAATAGACACTATGGTAGTGTTTTTCTCATTAGTGACTTTCTTAACGAATTTCATGAATATTGAGAAAGTCTCATCTTTGTGAGCCAAAAATATTACCCAAGTGAATCTAGAGTAATCATCTACTATCACTAGACCATATTTCTTTCCTCCTAGACTTGTGGTTCTAGTAGGTCCAAAAAGGTCCATGTGTAGTAGCTCTAGTGGCCTAGTAGTTGAAACAACATTCTTAGATTTGAAAGAAGTTCTTGTTTGTTTTCCAAATTGACATGCATCACATATTCGATTATTTTCAAAATTTAAGCTAGGAATACCTTTAACTAAATCCATTTTCAATAATTTAGAAATTAGGTGTGTGCTTGCATGACCTAATCTACGGTGCCATAGCCAACCAATCTCATTCATCTTAGCATTATTAGCAACTAAGCAATGATTACTTGGAGATAAATTACTCAAATCAATTAAGTACACATTGCCATAACGTTTACCAACAAGAATAATGCTGTTATCAATGGGATTAGTAACAGTGCAAACAGAAGCTTCAAAGGAAACCTTGAAACCTTTGTCACACAGTTGGCTAATACTTATCAGATTATGTTTAAGTCCATCGACATATAAAACATTATCAATATGAGTAGATGGAGTAATTTGAATCTTACCAATACCCATGATATGGCCTTGACCATTATCACCAAAAGTAACTACTCCACCTCTTTTTGATTCAAGGGTGATGAATTGATCTTTGTCACCCGTCATGTGTCTTGAGCAACCACTATCCAGGTACCATTTTCTTTTCAGTCTGATGGCTGCAAGACACTCCTGCAAAACATTCATGTCTTAATTTTAGGTACCCAAGCCTTCTTGGGTCCTTCATGGTTAGATGCATTAAATATTGTTCCTTTGGGAACCCAAATCATCTTTCTCTTATTATGTGAGATTTACACATATATGATTTATGTCCTTTGTTTCCACATTTAAAACAAGTAATATTTGATGATTTTTCAGCATGTATAAAAATATTCTTCAAAGATTTTTGCTTTTTAAGCGGATTATATCCTAATCCAGCTTTATCAAAAACAGCTTTTTGATTATTCAAAATCATATTAAGTTTGATAGAGCTTAGAGTGAATTTATCAACTATAGGCTTAAGTCTATCAACTTCATTTTTCAAACTTTCTTTTTCTTTTATCAAAAGTTCTTTATCTACAACATGCTTTTCATTTTCTAAGGATAATTTTTGCATTTGAGTTTTCAAATCTTTGTTCTTTGAACTTAGGTTCGCAAAATCATCCATTAATTCATAAAAAGCACTATGCAATTCATCGAAAGTGAAGTCATCAAGAAAACTCGGACTTACCTCATCATTGTCCGCCATGAAGCATAGATTGCCATTTCACTCTTTTCTTCTTCTTCGGAACTTGAGCTTTCCGAATCGCTCCATGTGGCCATCATTGCCTTCTTTTTGAACTTCCGGGTGCCTTTCTTTAGTTGAGGGCATTCAGATTTAAAGTGACCCGGCTTTTTACATTCAAAGCAAATAACTTCTTTTTCTTTGCCCTTGTCCTCATCTTTTCTTGCAAAGGGCTTTTTCTTTTCAAACTTCTTCTTCTTCATGAATCTTTTAAATTTTCTTGTGATGAGTGCCATGTCCTCATCATCACTTTCATCTTCAGATTCATGAGGCTCTTCCATATATTCAGAAATCTTAAGAGCCATAGTCTCTTCTTCTTTGACTCATCATCATCAACATGTTGCTTAATTTGAAGCTCATGAGTCATCAAGGATCCCAATAATTCTTCTAGGGGTAGGGTACTTAGATCCTTTGCCTCTTGTATTGCAGTCACTTTAGCTTCCCAAGTCCTAGGCAAGGAACGCAAAACCTTTCTCACAAGATCAGAATTATCATAAGATTTACCAAGACTTTTTAAACCATTAACTATATCAGTAAATCTTGTAAACATATCAGCAATAGATTCACATGCATCCATTTTAAACAATTCATACTTATGAACTAGCATGTTAATCTTGGATTCCTTGACTTGATTTGTTCCCTCATGGGTAACCTCAAGTCTATCCCAGATTTCCTTAGCAGAAATGCAAATAGATATGCGATTGAATTCATTTGCATCTAATGAGCAGTATAAAACATTCATTGCTTTGGCATTGAGTTGTGCCAATTTTTTATCATGTTCATCCCATTCCGTTTCCGGTTTAGGAATCTCCATGCCATTAACTCTAGCAGTGGGTGTGTGTGGTCCATTGACTATAATACTCCATAGATCATAGTCAAGTGCTTGAATGAAAATTTTCATTCTAGCCTTCCAATAACCATAGTTTGAACCATTAAATAAGGGTGGTCTATTAGTAGATTGGCCTTCGAAAAAGATGAACCAGCTTGAGTTGCCATGTGGATCTTTGACTCTTGATCGTTAGATCAAATCAAATGAGCACTAGCTCTGATACCAATTGTTGGTCCAGATAGCAACCCAAGAGGGGGGGTGAATTGGGTTTTTCAAAAATTTAAACTCTTTTGAAAGATAACCCCCAGCGGAAATAAAAACTTAGATTCACACAAATTAAAACTGAACAAGCACAAATAGAGAGTTGAAGATAAAGAGACAATCACGGCAAACACAGGAGATTTTATAGTGGTTCGGTGTACCTACACCTACGTCCACTCCCAAGTACCTCTTGGGTCCACACTATAATCAACTGATTACAGCAGAGTTGTTTTGCAAGCTCACAACTCGAACTTGTTGTTTTTCCGGGTGCACAACGAACCCAGCTGGTTTTCAAGGTTCACCAGCACAAAACCTATCACCACAAGCTAATGCTTGCACAAGGCTAACAGCCTCAACTGAATCAATCACCAGATTGACCCAGCAAACAATATTTGTTTTTACAAGATAAACAGCTCCTCCAATGAGCAAATATACAATAATGAAACAATAATAAGAGGATAGGAATCAAAGCCTGATTCGCAGATCTTGGTGGCTTCTTCCTTCTCTTCCTTTGAATGGATCTTCCTTCAAGATGCTCTTGAGACTCAGAAGATCAGAAAACTAGGGCTTCTTTCTTCTCTTGAGATTTCTTCGAAATAGAACAGCAAAAGCTTGGAATCTCTCTCTTCTTTTGGGGAATCAGTATGATCTTTCCTTACAAGTTTTCCTCTTTCTTTTCTGATGGATCTCAAAGATTTGTCTCTATTCTTTTCTTTTTGCCTCTCTTGTCTCTTCTTTCGGATGCAAGCAAACCCTCTTCTTATAGATCCCGATTAATCCATAAATAGTTTGAAACTATCCGTTAGAAACAAGTGTAAGAAGGATTAGATCCATAAATAACAATAGCCGTTGGGATTAAAATAGATAAAGATAAAGTTTAGAGTCGTTCTGACAGTTCTGGAGCCGTGTCTGACATTCTGGAGTCGGCTCTAACTTTTCTGGAGTCGGCTCTAACTCGAAATTCTTTAATCGCTCGATCTGGAGTCGTCTCTGACTTTTCTGGGGTCGACACAAAATTCTTCTGGAGTCGACTCTAACAGTCTGGGAGTCGACTCTAAGTCGTGGCCTGAAAAACCATCGTTCTGTCTTTTCTGTTGGAGTCGGCTCTAACAGTCCCGGAGTCGACTCTAAGTCTGTGCCATTTTTCGGAGTCGACTCTGCGATTCCATGTGTCGACTCTAATGTCTGCAATCTTACCTTGACATTAGATTCGAACCAGAACTTGATTTGACTCTTGATTTTGATTATCAAATCGACTTATAATCTGAAAAACTNCCTTGACATTAGATTCAAACCAGAACTTGATTTGACTCTTGATTTTGATTATCAAGTAGACTTATAATCTGAAAAACTTAATCAAAATCATTAGTAACTTCAAATGTTATACTCAAATAGTTTTGTTAATCATCAAAATCCTTAATTTGGTCAACAGCCTTAACGTGGATGAGATGTTCTGACCTATCAAGCAAAGAAAAGAAGCTTCGCTCCCGACCGACAGAGAGCAATTAAAGAGGAGGTCGACAAACTCATCAAGGCGGATTTTGTTCAGGAGGTAAATTACCCAAGCTGGTTGTCTAATGTCGTTATGGTGAAAAAATCAAACGGCAAGTGACGGATCTGTATTGACTTCACCGACCTAAACAAAGCCTGCCCGAAAGACAGTTTCCCTCTCCCTCGGATCGACCAGCTCGTGGATGCCACCTCTGGCCATCAGATGCTGTCGTTCATGGACGCTTATTCAGGCTACAACCAGATCAGGATGGCCCCCGAAGATGAGGAAAAAATGGCCTTCATAACTGATCGAGGTACTTACTATTATCGGGTTATGCCCTTCGGTCTTAAGAATGCAGGTGCCACATATCAGAGGCTGGTCAACAAGATTTTTAAGGAGCAGATAGGCAAGAACATGGAGGTCTACGTTGATGATATGCTGGTTAAAAGCAAAAAGGTTTCCCAGCACATTGAGGACCTCTCAGAGAGCTTTGCGACGCTCCAAGGTACCGAATGAAGCTCAATCCAGCCAAATGCGCCTTCAGCATCACCCCAGGGAAATTTCTGGGCTTTATGGTCTCTCAACGAGGTATTAAAGCCAACCCGTAGAAGATTCAAGCCCTTCAACAAATGGCGCCACCCTCATCCATCAAGGAGGTTCAACGCCTGATGGGTAGGATCACGGCCCTCAACCGCTTCGTAGCCCGATCGACCGAAAGGGGCCTCCCCTTCGTCAAAGCACTCCAATCTGCCAAGAACTTCCAGTGGACCCCGGAGTGCTAGAAGTCTTTCAAAGACCTAAAAAGGCATCTCAGCTCGCTGCCTCTCCTCAACAGCCCCAATCCAGGAGAAATGCTGTATCTATACCTGGCGGTTTCTGAAGGCGCGATTAGCTCGGTCCTGACAAGAGAGGAATGTAAGACCAGAGGCCGATCTACTATGTTAGTAAACTGCTCCGGGATGTTGAAACAAGATACACCCGAGTCGAAAAACTGGTGCTGGCCCTGATAACGTCGGTTCGGAGATTGCGGCCGTATTTCCAGGCGCATTCCATGACGGTCCTCATCGACCAACCCATTAAGGCAGTGGTCCATCGTCCCGAGACGTCAGGAAGGATGGCCAAATGGGCTATCGAGCTAAGCAAGCATGACATCCAATATCGACCCTGCCCGGCCATCAAAGCGCAGGCCCTAGCCGACTTCCTTCTCGAATGCACCATCCCAGAAGACGGCTCCGCTCCGGATTCATCAGGGCATCCAAAACCAAGCACCCGATGGCTGCTCCATGTTGACGGATCTCAAGCTCTAGTGGCTCCGGGGCAGGTCTGGTTCTAACCAGCCCCGAAGGAGCAACTTTCGAATATGGCATCAGATTCTCCTTCCCAGCTTCCAACAACGAGGCCGAGTATGAAGCTCTACTCGTCGGGCTCCGGATCGCCCGCGACCTGAAGGTGGAAAGGCTGACCGCCTTCACCGACTCTCAGCTGATTACTGGGCATGTGCAGGGAGAATTCGAGGCCCGGGAGCCGAACATGATCCGATATCTCCAAGAGGTGCGGAACTTACTCTCTCACTTTTTGAATTTGAGGTTGTCCGGATCCCTAGGGCCGAAAATGCTCGTACCGACCTGTTATCTCGGCTGGCAACTGTGGAAACGATGGATGCCGAACATAAAATCCATTTGGAGACCTTGGAGAAGCCCAGCATAGCCGACATTGATCGGGTAATGCAAATTGAGGCTGAGCCATCTTGGTTCGACCTGATCCAGAAATATCTCAAAGAAGGATCGCTCCCAGCCGACCGAAAGGAAGCCAGAAAGCTGAAGTTGCAAGCCGCCAGCTATATACTGATTGATGGCCAGCTCTACAAGCAATCTTTCTCCATGCCACTGCTCAGATGCCTTCGCCCGTCTGAGGCCGACTACGCCCTCCAGGAGGTGCATGAAGAAATTTGCGGAAGTCATTTAGGGAGCCGGTCCCTGTGCCACAAGGTGCTGCGCCAAGGGTACTACTGGCCGACCATGCAAAAGGATGCCGGCGATCTCGTCCGAACCTGTGACCCCTGCCAGAAGCACTCCAATATCCAGAGGCTCCCCTCCAGCAGTCTGGTTCCCATCTCCTCCGCTTGGCCCTTTGCTAAGTGGGGGATGGACATTCTGGGCCCCTTTCCCCCTGCCACGGACAGCGGAAATTCTTGTTCGTCGCAATCGATTACTTCACCAAGTGGGTCGAGGCCGAGGCAGTGGCACAAATAACCGAAGCTCGAGCGAGAGACTTCGTGTGGAGGTACGTCATCTGTCGCTTCGGCCTCCCGCATACCATTATCACCGACAATGGCAAGCAGTTTGATAATTCAAAGTTCAGGGAGTTCTGCGGAGAACTTGGCATCACTCATCACCTAACCTCGGTGGGGCTCCGTAGGCCAATGGGGCGCCGAGGTAACTAACCGAACTCTGCTCCAAGGAATCAAAGCTCAGCTTTCCAGAGCTCGTGGCAGGTGGGCAGATGAATTGCACCATGTCTTGTGGGCCTACCGCACCACCCCGAGAGTGCCCACAGGCAGACCCCCTTTCAGATGGCTTTCGGCATAGAAGCCGTTATCCCGGTGGAGATAGGACTCCCCTCTTTGCAGGTGGAGAGTTACTTGGAGGAGGCCAGCAACGAGCAGCTCCGCACCAACCTCGACCTAGTGGAAGAGATTAGAGAGAAGGCCCGGATCAGGATTGCTTCCTATCAGCAGAGGGTGTCCCGCTACCACGCCTCCAGAGTCAAAGGAAAATCCTTCTCCCTTGGCGACCTTGTCCTCCGGAAAGCATCCGTCTTCAAACCGCTGGAGCAAGGGAAGCTGTCACCAAATTGGGAAGGCTCATACCAAGTAGCGGAAGTTGTTGGACCTGGTACTTATAAACTCCAGGATTTGGACGGGAAGTCCATCCCCCGGACGTGGAACTCGGACAACCTCCGCATATATACCAGTAGGGTACGCCCCTTTAACCTGCCCCATTCATAACTCTGGTGTTTTATTTCTTTATCTACAATACGATCAACCCTTTTGAAAGGTCATAATGAGAAATAGAAACATCCGACCCATTCTCGGCTACAACCGATCTATCCGCGTCAGAACCCCGTTCGTCCATTGGGCCGAGCTAAAAATTGAAATAGCGTGTTACGCCGACCTAAACAATGCTCATAACTTAGCTCAGATTCGGGCAGCTCACAAGCCCCGACCGACCTAAGTATTCCCCCAGGTTATGTTCGGATTCGGGCCGCTCACAAGCCCCGGCCGACCTAAAATGTTTTCAAAGCTTAGCTCGGATTGGGCAGCTCGCAAGTCCCGGCCGACCTAAGTATTCTCCTAAACCGATGCTCGGATTCGGGCAGCTCACAAGCCCCGCTGACCTAAACAATTTTCATAGCTTAGCTCGGATTCGGGCAGCTCACAAGCCCCGGCCGACTTAAGTATTCTCCTAAACCGATGTTCGGATTCGGGCCGCTCACAAGCCCCGGCCGACCTAAAATGTTTTCAAAGCTTAGCTCAGATTTGGGCAGCTCGCAAGCCCTGGCCGACCTAAGTATTCTCCTAAACTGATGTTCGGATTCGGGCCGCTCACAAGCCCCGGCCGACCTAAAATGTTTTCAAAGCTTAGCTCGGATTCGGACAGCTCGCAAGCCCCGGCCGACCTAAGTATTCTCCTAAACCGATGTTCGGATTCGGGCCGCTCACAAGCCCCGGCGACCTAAATAATTTTCATAGCTTAGCTCAGATTCAAGCAGCTCACAAGCCCGGCCGACCTGAACAATTTTCATAGCTTAGCTCGGATTCGGGCAGCTCGCAAGCCCCGGCCGACCTAAGTATTCCCCAGGTTACGTTCGGATTCAGGCAGCTCACAAGCCCCAACTAGCTTGGATGGCATGGGATCCTCGTCTAAAAACGATCGAGATGTTCCTATGCCCCATGGCCGACAACAACAACCTGGCATAAAAGAGATAGAAATTGAAAAATAGAACAAAACTCTTTATTTCATTGCCACCGAAACCGATTACAACTGCTTGAGGGGCATTACAAGGGCATCGAAATGCATAAAGTAAAAATGAGCAAAAGCTCGGGCAACTCCAAAGCAAATCTGGGCAACCATGATGCTCCAGCATCCGGACCGACAAATCAGACAAACCACGAAAAGGCCAGCTTGCCTGGACGGTTGATGAAGATGACCCTCCACGGCCCCCTTGAATGAACCAAGAGGTCCAAAAGGAGGCATGGCCCGTGGGTGCTGATTCTGAGGACCCGGGAAAACCAACCAGCTCCCCTAGGGTGGGATGCTGGATCGCAGGCCGCCACCCGACCTAGAAGCTCGGGGACCATCAGACCCCCGTTGCTCCCATATTCTCCACCCCGTGGCAAGGATTCCCCTCAGAGAAGGGATAAGAATCCGGGTCAGCGGAGGAGGGAGGCTCCGTGCGTGCTACGGGGGTGTCGATACACTTCCTACCGTAAGCCCCCCGTAACGAACCACAAAGGACACACGGGAAGCACATATGTGCGCTCTCCATGTGATCTCTGCGGCCCTCCTGTGTGCTCTCCATATGATCTCCGGGACTCATCCCCTCAGGGCGAGCCAACCTCCAGCGGCTCCTCTGTCACCCCAGCTATCCGGGGGAGGATGACTTATGAAAGAAAAGTCCAGTCCTCCCACTCGAAACGCCAAAGATATGGACATTGAAACTCCAATAGGGAAGGGAACTTAGAGGATGGCCTAGCACGACCCCTCTTCCCCTTTTTTTATAGGCGGAAGTGAACCGGGGGCAGCTATCAAAGCCAGAAGCCCCGAGATTCAAAACACCTGGCCCATGCCTCCACGTGGCCTCCCAGGATGAAAGCAATGCCCCATTGCGCGCCGAGCCCATCGCCTGAACCATGACGCACGCAAAGATTTCCTTTTGATCCCGAATCACGGTTATTAAACGCAGAGAATCGCCCACTGATCTTACAGAAACTGACAGGTCCAGGAGATCGTCCTACGAAAGTAACATCCTCCAATGGTAAATGGGTGTGCGCTGTACGTCAAAATGGCCTGCATGGAAAAAGACCAACGCCATAAAAGCCTTCCGGAAAGCGCCGGAGCAGCTTTTGCTCCCCACGAGAGCCGTATCATCAACTTCGGTGAAATAAAAATGGATTTTCCTACGGAACGGCAGAGCACTGGCAGGGCAGCAAAAAGCACGAAAGCCGATTGTTCGTCGATTGCTCCCCAAGGAAGTTAATCGCTCGAAGAACTTGTGCAACAAAATTGAACATCTCAAAACAAAAATAAATGCGAGGGCTACGCAAACTACTCTTTCATTCACCGAAAAAGGGGAGTGACAAAAAGAAACGAAAAATACATCAGCCCTCACAGGGGCTCATCGTTCTCTCCCGGAACTGCCGACTGTTCTCCCTGATCCGCCGCAGGGCTACCCACCTACTGTTGGAGAGATGCCATGCGCCTTTCTAAGCGGTCATTAATCGCACGGAGATGCATAATCCCCGTGGTGGAGACAATCATGTATCGTTCGGTCGCCTCCTGGAGTCATTGTCGACTCGCAAACAAGGAGGCCAGGACCTCCCCGTCGACTACAGTCTGAGTACGGCTCCTACAAGCCCCCCAGCGAGTGTTGGCATCATCAGCTGGTGCTCCGGTTGACCTTCCGCCATCCTTGGAAGCCATTCTGTCGGCGCAAGCTCGTATCAAGCTAGCAGAGGTCATCGAATGAAATGGCCGACGATAACCGGACCCCCATCGGTATTTAAACCGATCCAAGCAAGAAATCTACCTACTCCAGCCATCGGCCCTCGAGCCACCGCCACAAAATCCTGCCACATGTCACCGCTTTGGTAACCACTCTCATCCGTCGGCCCTAGCCGACCTATTCCATCCGTCGGCCCTAGCTGACTGATGCGTGTCGTAGCGCAACGATTTAAACACCTTAATTTCACTATTAGGATAGCGAGAGTAAGGGATCGATTCCACAGGACTTTAGTGATTATCTTGAAATAATTTTATAAATTTAACTAAATAGATAACTAAGTAGATAATTAATAGTGCAAAATAATAAGATATGGTTTATCTTATTAGAGCACAGCTTGTACCCATAGATCACGGCCCGTCTCTTTTAAGAATAAATCAGTCTAAATTATTTTCACTTAAATAGAATTTAATAACAATTTAACATGAATAGAAATTTTATTTCAATAACATCCAAGAGTGCATATTAAAATATAAAATAGAAGAGTTTTAATTTCTAACATGAAGAAGGCAATAAAATAGCAATAAAATAAACCAACAATCCAGAGCTCCTGGGAACAGCCGGACGTGAAAAGCCGATCTCCACAAACCACAGACGGACAGAAACGGCACGAACAGAGCTCCTGACAAGGAAGAACAGAGCTCCTTCCTTCTCCACGGCTGAACAAGTCTTCACGGTCAGAACTCCCTCAAACAATGAACGGAATAGAGCAGAATTCCGACGGACGAACACAAGTACAGATCTCCTGGAATTCACCACGGCATGATCGGATTCTTCTCCCGGATGCAGCGCACTGGATGGATCATTCCTTGGAATCCCTTTTGTGCTATTTGTAGAGGCCCCGACATGGCCTTGACGTGGCGAGGAATCTGTTTCAAAACAAAGAATGCAGCGGAAGCAAGGAAAATAACAAAAGAAATCTAGATAAATAATTAATAAAATTCAAATTCCTTCTAAAGGAATTTAATTCTCTCAATTTGATAACTTCCAATCTAATATATTCCTTAATTGGTGGAGGAAACGATTAGAATAGAATCGAAGAAGAATCGTGCTTAAACAGGGGAACTGGCTGAGATAACAATGAAGTCGGCACTTGGTTTGCCGACTTCACTTTAAAATCGTGCTAAAACAGATAAATCAATGAAAAATCAATTTTGGGCTCATCTTAAATCCGATTTGGGTGCCATTTGCATCATTAAATTCATAAAATCGCGCTATTCAAATTGATAAGGTTTTACCTAAAATATTATATAAATTATTAAAATATTAAATAATAATAGGTACGTTAAATTATTAATTAATAGGTTTAATGATAATTATTTATGCATTTATCACCAACCTACTTTGCCCGTCGGCCCTAGCCGACCTACCTCATCCGTCGGTCCTAGTCGACCTACTTTGCCCGTCGGCCCTAGCCGACCTACTTCATCCGTCGGTCCTAGCCAACCTACTTTGCCTATCGGCCCTAGCCGACCTACTTCATCCGTCGGCCCTAGCCGACCTGCCTCATCCATCGGTCCTAGCCAACCTACTTTGCCCGTCGGCCCTAGCCGACCTACTTCATCCGTCGGCCCTAGCCGACCTACCTCATCTGTCGGCCCTAGCCGACCTACTTTGCCTGTCGGCCCTAGCCGACCTACTTCATCCGTCGGCCCTAGCCGACCTGCTTCACCCATCGGCCCTAGCGACCTATTTTGTCCGTCGGCCCTAGCCGACCTACCTCATCCGTTGGCCTTAACCGACCTGCCTCATTTCTTAGTTTTAGTTAATCTATTGCATTGCTCAAACATGAACCGAGCCAGATCGTCTCTCGGTCCACCAGTCAAGGCTATCGCCCCGCCTTGGCCCCAGCCAATGCGTTCCCTCGATCCTGAGATAAAAACGACCTAACAGCACCGATAAGCCATAAGTCGCTTGCGATTGGGGCGAAATTTGGAGTGAAGGACCGCCCAAGAAAAAGCACTCAAATGGAAGCGGAAAGTTCATTCATTAAAGAACGTCAGGCAGAGTTACATCTCGGGAAGCAAAACGTAGAAGTGACTTTTAAAAGCCAGGAACCGCATCAGTTCCAGGAGAACCCCCAATTACGTCTGCAGAGGCATGACTTGATTCGTCCTTTTCGAGTATCTTAGCCTCCTTGGCGACAATCTCGAATGTCCTCCAGAAGCTGCGGCCTCGCTGGGGCCCGGGGTGGTACCAAGATCGGTGTCCAAAGCGTCGACGTACTCATCCTCCTCTTCACCCCCGGAGTCACTGGCATCAAGAGCTTCAGCATCCAAGAAAGAGAGATCCCATTCTGGATGCTCGCTGGATATCTTGTCTCTGCATTCTTCCACTCCGAGTTGGAAGGCGTCAGAACAAATTACGTCATGTTCGCCCTTGAGCATGGCGAGTCGCATCTCAGCCTCGGCCATTTGGCTCCGCGATAGGGCAACTTGCCCCTCAGCTTCCGTGACCTGAGCCCGCAGAAAAACAGTTTGCTCCTCGAACTCACCGGCCCGCGCCTCGAGTTCCAAACTCCTATCTCGGCTAGATGCAAGCTCACCTTGCAAGGCCCATTATCCAGCCCTAATTTTGCCATCTACAAGCCAGAATCAGTCGGCGCCATGAAACCAACAAAGGAAACTAAAAAAGGGGGGAATAGGATCATACCTCCTCCTTTTGTCGGGCCAACCTTTTGGTCAGCTCCTCGGCCTCACCCCTGGCCCTCGCTTTATCGGCTCTGACCAGCTCGACCCTTTCTTGGAGGGTGTTAATCCTTGACTGCTTATCTTCGACCTCTCCCCGGGCTTGGGATAGCTTGTCATTCAGCCGGGCTATCGTCCCCTCGTGCCATTTAGCATTGGCTCTCAAGTCGGCGACATCGCGATCGCGCCGCTGTAGCTTCTCCTCTACTTCATCGAGCATTCTGGCCAGGCGGTTTCTCTCGTCGGCGGCCTCCTTCCCCAGCCGGCCCAGACTCTCGTTATGTTCTTTCTGCATCGCCGCCACTTCCTCAGAATGCTTTGACCTAACTCGAGCCAACTCCAAGCATGCGTTGTCGCTCTTCGCCAGGAGCCCCTGCAACTCCTCCACTTTATGCTTTTGCTTAGACGCTTCAGCCATAGTGGCCTGATACGACGCTCTCATCCCCGCCAAGCTTTCATTGCTAGCGGCCAGGAGTTCCTTGAACTTCTTGGACCCTCTGCTCGCGATCGGAGTTCGGCGCTGGCTCTCTTGGCCTGAATGCCGGCCCCCGTCGCCAAACTCAAACACCAGCACATCGCCCGAGAAAGCAAAACACTCTACAGGATAAAGAACGAGTAAGAACATGCAATCAAGTCAGCCGGAAAGCATCCGCCACCCAAGAGTGGTGACTCACCCGAGAGGCGTAGGCCCGTGTCATCTTCATGAGGGTCGGATTGTCAATGTCGGGAAGAAGATGGATACTTTCGACCATGCCCTGCTGCCCGAACGCAGCATCAACCAACTCCAAGTCCGCAAACTTGTCCGCCGAAGGATCTGCACCTGGGTACAGACTGACCTCATTAAAGCGAAAACGCCTCCTCAATGTCCATGTTTGAGCTACTGGGCTGGCCGTCTCCACCCGAGGAGTCAACCCGGGCGACCTCCGACTGAGAAGCCTTCAACCTCCTAGCCTCTTCTATCAGAATTCTGCTTGGGCTTCCTCAGACAATTCGGCCAACCCAAGCGCCAGCCTTCCCAAAACCTTTTTGAAGGAGTCTCCATTGCGGGACTCTCGTCTCGCTGCGCCCCCTCTCCCGACCCGTCTCCTTCGGTCACAGTCACCTGCGTCTCCTCTGCAGGCTCTACCGAAACCTCTATCCGGCTTGCTTCTCGAACCACTGCGGGCGACCCAACGTCGCTACCCCCGGACTCTCCTACGAAAGGCCCCACAAGACGGAGCTCGTCCCGAACCTCACCGACTGCGGTCGCTCTCTCTTGCTCTCCTACCAAGGTCGGGAGTAAACCCGCGGTCGGGGAGAGCCCCCCAGAAATGATGACTTCCGCCGAATCCGTCGTCGGCTCATCTTTCAAAGGGGATGCGGCCGAATAAGCCAATGGAATCTCATCCGAGCTATCTGATAGTTCCACCACAGGGGGACAAGGGATCTCAGCTGTCCTCCTCAAATCCTCCCTTGCTTCCGACGCTCCCGTCGTGATCACTCCGGCATCCGACGAGCATCTTACAAAAGTATGAGCCCTCTTCTCGGGCCTACTTCTCTCCGCGCCGCTGCTCTCCCCTGGGTGCTTGCCTCTCTTCCTCTTGATAAGGCTTGACAACGCAGACCTCTTGGCTGCAAGAGCGGAAAGTATGCAATTAAATCCAAACACGTCCGCCTGGATAAAAAAAACAGCGGAGAAGAGAAAAGGGAGTACTCACCTTGTGGGTCCAGAGGGCTAAGCCTGGCCGCAAAAAGAGCATCCTCCGATAGCAAATCATTGGCCGAAACACCTGGCCGTTGCGGAGGACATCCAAATCTTTCTCCTCCCGCTCAGACAAAATCGGATGCGTTTCCACATCCCGAACGAAATTTCCCCATCTCCGAGGGAAGTCGGAACCAATGTTCCCCTCGGCGATGATGAATCGACTCTTCCATCCCTTTATGGAGGAGGCTTGTCCACGATCGTTTTGAAGGACCTCCGGGGTCCGATGTAAGGCCACTCCGATTTTCTCCCGGGTATTAGATGATAGCAGGCACGGAAAAGAGGGAGAGTGGCGATAACCTGAATCTGATGGCACATTGAAATAAATCCGATAATACTCGCCAGCTATTTGGGGCCACCATCGTCGGACAGATGTTGTAATGTGTCATGATTTCCTTCATCAAGGGATGAAGAGGAAACCGGAGGCCTGCTTTCAAACTGTCCTCGTAAATGAAGACTCCATGCTCTAGATCTCGCGAGACCCTGTGCTCAGGTCCTGGCAATCGCAGAACGACGTCTGGGGGTATACCATACCTCTGGCGAATCTTTCCCACATCCTCAGCGATGATCTCCGAAGCTACGTCGTGGGGCTCATCATCCTCCTAGCCGGAAAAAGCACCAGGCGAAACGAAAAACGTTGCGGAGGACGGGACTCTCCAGGAAACAGAATGAGAGGATATTGCAAACAAATGCAGCGCTGCTGTCGCTTTGCTTCCCCCCTAAGGAAGCCATCTTGAGAAGATGGGGCGCTTCGCCCAAGGCATCCAAAACTGCCTCGACAAACGCTGCGTGAATCGGAATTTGCTACGTGGCATTCCCCCAACCGTCACCCCTGGAGGAGCCTTACCCACGATGGCATGATGACCTCACTGCATTAATTAGGGCATCATTGCGCAGGCTGTCTAAACCGGATCGTCCCATCCAAAGCATGCCACCTGGACTTATACTCCCTATGCCCGAACCTGCGCTTCGAACTAGGGAGTGGAGGGCATGTGTTGGGGGGTAAAATTATCATGCATCATTAATCGTGCACGCGACTAAGGTCAGCCCTGATTCCCGTTCGATCGAGCGATGATCGCCAACGCCCGCCAACGATAGGTCGGTGAATTGAGATGCTCCAGCCCCTCACCGAACCAGGGGTCCTCGAGGTACCAACCTATCCCATCTTTCGGCCCCAGCCGAGCTATCGACCTCCTTCCGTCGGCTCCTCCAGCCGACCTATCCCGTCTCTCGGCCCCAGCCGAGCTATCGACCATCGTCGTCGGCCCCAAAGGCCGACACCTCTAGCGCCGGCCTCCAGCGTCGACCTCCAGCGTCGGCCTCCAGCGTCGGCCTCCAGCGTCGGCCTCCAACGCCGGCCTTTGGCTCCGGCCTCCAGCGTCGACCTCCAGCGTCGGCCTCCAACGCCGGCCTTTGGCTCCGGCCTCCAGCGCTGGCCTCCAGCATCGACCTCCAGCGTCGACCTCCAGCGTCGGCCTCCAGCGCCGGCCTCCAGCGTCGGCCTCCAGCGCCGGCCTCCAGCGTCGACCTCCAGCGTCGACCTCCAGCGTCGGCCTCCAGCGCCGGCCTCCAGCGTCGACCTCCAGCGCCGGCCTCCAGCGCCTCCAGCGGCCTCCAGTGCCGGCCTCCAGCGCCTCCAGCGTCGGCCTCCAGCGCCAGCGCGCCGGCCTCGGCGTTCCATCCCGGCCGGCCCCGCCTGATCCAAGTTGGCCCCTTATGCCTCGGCACCTACCTCCGTCGAGCCTCAGCCAGCCATGATGACTGAACCACGGCGTTCAGAACACATCTGCGGAATCTGGCATGGGAGAGTTCAAATTCACTATAACAGAATAAGATTCCAAACGAGGAATCATACCAAGATATGGCCTATGACCTGCAATAGTGGCCTAGGTCTCGAGACATCGGCCAGCTCTCCCCGCCTCCCAGCTGTCGATCCACTAACTAACCGATACGGATCCTACCAGACTCGTAACAAACTGGGTTTGGATCCCAATGGCCTTCGGGCCCACGAAGCTCCTCCCTAACTATCAGGTGATCCTCTATAAATATTGCAGTTCCAGACCCCCTGAGGTACGGGCATTCTCGGACGCTATTCCCCTTCTTCTTTCTCTCTCCACGCACTTACTCTACCGCTCTTAGCTCTCTTTTCCGCCATTGTTGCTATGTCCAGAGCTCTCTGGAGGAACTCTCCAGCGAAAGCCTTCTCCTCTCATATTGTTACCCGTCGGTCCCTTACTGACTTGAGCGTCGGAGGGTCTTCCGCGGAGGGCCACCCCCAGCGCCCCCCGCGTGTAGGCTTCCTTGCAGGTCCGCCCAGGAGGGAGCTCGATCAGGAGACCAGACGTGCCTGAGTCGAGGAGCGAATTTCGGCGACAACAGGACCTTATCCCAGAAAAACTTAGGATTATGAAGTGATGTTTTTTATTTGCAGCAGCACGTTGAAGTAAAGTTTTTAATAGGACAAAGGATTGCGACCCACCAACAAATACCATCAAACACCAACGTAGAGTGGTAGATCATGCTAGAGATCTTGATGATTGAGAATATTTTACCTCAGTGGAATATTTCTTGCCACATTAAGTTCAACATGCTGCACATGTCCATAAAAGAGAGAATTAGAAATCAACCTTGCAACTAAATTTGAGATACAAATTATATGGTGGCAGCTGGTCATGCTTGAAAAAGAAAAAAGAAGCGTATATACATTTGTTGCTCTTTTTTTTTTCTTTTCTTCTTTTTTTTTTTGTAGCTGCTGTTCTTTAAGAAATGTATGGTATAAAAATTTTAAAAACGATTATATACGCGTGTTCTTCTACGAGTTGTGACGACAATGCTTGATGTTGAAGGAGTCTAGAATAAGTGTAATATGGGAGGGACTTAAGTTGCACATGATTTTAAGAGTACAATTGCCACGCTCCGAAGAGAAAATTTCAACTGACAAAATTTAACAATGTGCCAACCCATAGACAACGATCGTTTACCTGTCTTACTTAAGATCGCTGCTTTTACCCTTTTTTTCACAGCAATAAATCATTTTTGGTTTGTTATAATGACAAGAAAGTCTTGTTCTGTTAAATATGTGGCAGGAGATGCGCCTAACTTAGCTAAATCACTTCGTAGCCATAACTTGTGTGGCTTTTTAGTAACAACCAAACCAATAATTGACTTTGGGTCAAAGGGGAATGAGAAATGGCCTTCATTTAAAACGAAGGTCCCCTTGTCTAAGAGAGAAACAACATGGTGGTTGGTGTTCAGCTATCAAATGGCCATTTGATAGAAAACTTTGTCCATAAGTCTCCAGCTCTATTATTCTCCATGTACGTTGAGCCACTATTATTGCAAAGTTGATGGGATTGGTTTCTTAAAGTTGGAGTAGGAGGAGCCCGAATACCAACCACACGTCGCCGCTTGTTCTTGAGTTCATGAATATCCAAAGAACTACTGTGGTGGGGGCTGAGGTGGTCCATACTATAGGCGATATGTTGTAAAACATTCATGTGGTTACGGTTAAAACTTGAAGGCTTCCTTGGCTTGGAAGGGCATTTGACATAAACCTAGTATTGAGATGGTGGATCTATCATTGGCTCATTGCGTCCTTGGCTTGTAATGTAGGATATCTAATGATTTGGTTGTTACACATGCTAGATTTTACATTCAATTATGAGTGCTCTTCAAAGTAATCTTACGTTGTAGAACAATATATTTATGTCTATCACATAGCTTTAATTTCTCACTCATTTGTTTTTACAGGAGGTGTGTAGATTACTTTATATTTATGTCTATCAATTACTCTGTGAGCCCCATTGGTTGTGTTTGATGAACAATATTTGTTGTTATTGAAAAATCTAACGTACATATTATGCCGGATATTGTCACTTTAATTTTGTAGTTTGCCTTTTGTCCATATGATGATAAAAGCTATTCAATTGGCAATACTTTAGTTTGAAAGATAAGGTTTTGGATTTTTTTTTGCACATAGAGTTTTATGGATGTATTAGTTTTATTTTCTATATTTCATTATGTGAATTTTGCTTTTGTGTGGCATTTGAATGCATATTTATCTTATTGAAATAAAAATAAAGCAATGCAAATATTGGTAACAATATATTTGAATAATAAATAGAAGTGCAAGCTTTGGAATATGTATATACATATAAAATCATGTATGATAATACATCTCAAAACATGATTGTGCATTCATGCACTCATGAAGAATCATAACCAAAGAGTTAATCTAATCCTTGCATAACATGAAGGCCAAATCATAACATGAAAAGGTTCAAAGGAACCGCAAATTAAGAAGAGATAATCAAAGAGCCACGCGCTAACAGCCACACGCGCGCCCGCCGTGGGGACGCCAAAGTAAATAAATAACTCGGAATGGAGTGTCCGGCTGTTTCCTCATCAATGGGTTTATTTGCTTCCATATTCCCCCTTCCATGAAAATATTTCGCACACTTACACGTGTGCGTACACGCGCTGACATCCGATAAATAAATCAGCAAGTAGCGTGCATCGCGTGAGGCATATTAATATTTGTACGTGAAAAAAAAAGGAAAAAAACCATAACAGAAAATAATCAAGATATTGTTTTTTTTAGCAAAATTAAGACAAAATACTTGAATGAAGTAGGAAAAACTAGAAGATCGTCATATTAGATTAAATTAGAAAGCCGTACAAATTAATGTCTTAATGATTTATTAATCTCTTCCATAATGAAATGCATGGAAAAATTATTTTGCTTAAATCTTATTTTCACATTTTATGACTGACTTTGCAGACATACAAAAAAAAAAAAATTTTATAAGATGCCAATTTTTGTTTATGATAACATCTACTAAAAAGCAATTAGATGAGTATATTTCTAATGCTCTGAGAAATAAACTTCTTGATTGAGTTGTTTGTTAGTAAGCTTTGAGTCCTTAAATCTCTGTTTTCGGAGAGTAATGATGCAGAGCTTTTGCAATATGCAAAAGATAATTACCTCGCCATGTAGCAAGAAATGGTTTGGCGTAAGTTCCAAACTTTGTTATCATATATATGTTGATTAATCACTATAAGAAAATAATGAAATAGCGACGCAATTTTAGCGACGCAATTATGCGTCGCTAAAATTGCGACAACATTGCGACGCCTCCGCGTCAAAAAAATATTGCGACGCAAATAGCGACGCATTAGCGACTGAATAAACCTTAAAATTAAAAAAAAATAATTTTAAAATTTAGCGACGTAAAAATGCATCGCAATATTTATAAAATATATTTTTTAAAATATTATTAAAGGAATAAAATTTTGCGACGCAGATAAGTGCGTCGCAATGTTTTTTTAAAAATTAATTATATTAAATAGCGATGCATTAGCGACGCAATAAACATAAAATAAGAAAAAATATATTTAATATAGCGACGTAAAAATTGCATCGCAAATATTAATAAAAAAATTGATTTTTATAAATATAATTATAAAATAAAAATATTGCGACGTCACTCAGTGCGTCGTAATATATTTGAAAAACATAATAATTTTATATAGCGACGCATTAGCGACGCAATAGACCAGAAAATTGTAAAAATTAATTTTAATTTAGCGACGCACTAATTACGTCGCAATTATTTTAAATGAAATTAATTTGTATAAATATTAAAATGATAAAAAAATATTGCGACGCAAAATAGTGCGTTGCAATTTTTTAAAAAAACTTAATTTTTTAAATTAGCGACGCATTAGCGACGCAATAAACCAAAAAAATATGAAAATTATTTTTAAATTTAGCGACGCAATAATTGCATTGCAATTAATTTAAATAAAATTTATTTTAAGAAAATAGTATTATGAAATAAAAATATTGCGACGCAATCCAGTGCATCGTAATGTTTTGTTAAAAATAAATATGTTAATTAGATGCAATAAAATAGTAAAGTAATAAAAAAAAAATTATTTAACGACGCAAATTAATGCGTCGCAATATTTTAAAAGAAATTCATAATGCCAAATTAGCGAGGCATTAGCGACGCAATGAATTAGAAAATATAATTAATAATTAATAATATCCGAGATCGGTCGTCGTCGATCGTACGTGATCGATCATGGCTTTGATCGATCGCAACCGTCGGGTTGTCGTCGATCGGATCGATCGCGACGGTCCGAGATCGCTCGTAGCCGACCGGGATTGATCATGGCTTGGATCGATGGCAACCGTCGGATCATCGCCGATCGAGATCGATCATGGCTTCGATCGATCGCAACCATCAGATCGTCACCGATCCGATCGATCGCGACAGTCCGAGATCGGTAGTCGTCGACCGGGATCGATCATGGCTTTGGTCGATCTTAACCATCGGATCATCGCCGATCGAGATCAATCATGGCTTTGATCGATCGCAACCATCGGATCGTCACCGATCCGATCGATCGCGATAGTCCGAGATCGGTAGTCGCCGACCGGGATCGATCATGGCTTCGATCGATCACAAGTACCGTCGGACCCTCGCCAATCCGATAGATCGCCAAGGTACGAGATAGGTCGACGCTGACCGGGATCGATCATGGCTTGGGTCGATCGCAACCGTCGGATCATCGCCGACCGGGATCGATCATGGCTTGGATCGATCGCAACCGTCGGATCATCACCGATCGAGATCGATCATGGCTTTGATCGATCGCAACCATCGGATCAACACCGATCCGATCGATCGCGACAGTCCGAGATCGGTAGTCGTCGACCGGGATCGATCATGGCTTCGATCGATCGCAAGTACCATCGGATCGTCGCCGATCCGATCGATCGCGACAGTCCGAGATCGGTAGTCGTCGACCGGGATCGATCATGGCTTCGATCGATCGCAAGTACCATCGGATCGTCGCCGATCCGATCAATCGCGACGATCAGAGATAGGTCGACGCTGATCAGGATTGATCATGGCTTTGGTCGATCGCAACCGTCGGATCATCGTCGACCAGGATCGATCATGGCTTCGATCGATTGCAACCGTCGGATCGTCGCCGATCCGATCGATCGCCACGATCCGAGAGAGGTCATCGCCGACCGGGATCGATCATGGCTTGGATCGATCGCAACCGTCGGATCATCGCCGACCAGGATTGATCATGGCTTGGATCGATCGCAACCGTCGTATCATCACCGACCGGGATCGATCATGGCTTCGATCGATCGCAAGTACCATCGGATCATCGCCGATCGGGATCGATCATGGCTTCGATCGATCGCAAGTACCATCGGATCGTCGTCGACCAGGATCGATCATGGCTTTGATCGATCGCAACCGTCGGATCGTCGCCGACCGGGATCGATCATGGCTTTGGTCGATCGCAACCGTCGGATCATCGCCGAGCGGGATCGATCATGGCTTCGATCGATCGCAACCGTTGGATCGTCGCCGATCCGATCGATCGCCACGGTCCGAGAGAGGTCATCGCTGACTGGGATCGATCATGGCTTGGATCGATCGCAACCGTCGGATCGTCGCCGATCGGGATCGATCATGGCTTGGATCGATCTTAATCGTCGGATCATCGCCGACCGAGATCGATCATGGCTTGAATCGATCGCAACCATCGGATCATTGCCGACCGGGATCGATCATGGCTTGGATCGATCGCAACCGTCGGATCAACGCCGACCGGGATCGATCATGGCTTCGATCGATCGCAACCGTCGGATCATCGCCGAGCGGATCGATTATGGCTTCGATCGATCGCAAGTACCATTGGATCATCGTCGACCATGATCGATCATGGCTTCGATCGATCTCAACCGTCGGATCTCGCCGATCCGATCGATCGCGACGGTACGAGATAGGTCGATGCCGACCGGGATCGATCATGGCTTCGATCGATCGCAACCGTCGAATCATTTATAACTATTAAAAAAAAAGTTATGAAAAGTTTAAAAAAAATTGCGACGCAATTTTGCGTCGCAATTATTATCATTAATTATAAATATTATTATTAATATATATAAAAAATTATTGCGACGCCGTAGCGACGCATTTTAGAAAAAAAAAACAAATATTGCGACGCAATGTATGCGTCGCAATTATTTTTTAGTAAATATGATTTCTATCAGTATTAATAAATAAAAGAAATATATATTGCGATGCATAAGTTGCGTCGCAATGTTTTTTAAATAAATATAGTAATCAAAAAGTTTTAAAAAAATATTACGACGCAATTTTGCATCGCAATTATTATCATTAATTATAAATATTATCATTTATAAATATTAAAAAATTATTGCGACGCCGTAGCGATGCATTTAAAAATAAATAAATAAATATTGCGACGCAATGTATGCGTCACAATTATTTTTAGTAAATATGATTTTTATCAGTATTAATAAATAAAAGAAATATAATATTGCAACGCATAAGTTACGTCGCAATGTTTTTTAAATAAATATATGTAATCAAAAAATTTTAAAAAAATATTACGATGCAATTTTGCATCGCAATTATTATCATTAATTATAAATATTATCATTTATAAATATTAAAAAATTATTGCGACGCACTGTATGCGTCGTAATTATTATCATAAATTATTATTTTAATCAATTAAAAATATTAAAAAAATATTGCGATGCCTTAGCGACGCAATTCCTAGAAAATAAAAATAATTTTCCCGTCGAACCTTGGCGCCAATTTAGCGACGCATTAGCGACGCAATTATTTGCGTCGCTATTTTTCATAAAATTATAATAAAGCCAAATTAACGATGGATTAGCGACGCATTGATGCGTCGCTAATACATAATAAAGTGTGCCTTACAAGATGATGCATTACTTTCCTCTTACCCCACGCCTGCAGAGATTATACAGATCTGAGGCAACAGCTGCTGATATGAGATGGCATGCCGAACATGAATCTAAAGAGGATGAAATGCAGCATCCATCAGATTCAAAGGCTTGGAAGCATTTCAATAAAATCATCCTGATTTCGCTGAAGATATAAGGAATGTGAGATTAGGTCTTTGTACCGATGGCTTCCAACCATTTGGTCAAGCGGGGCAACAGTATTCATGTTGGCCTGTGATACTGACTATATATAACCTTCCTTCGTGGAAGTGCATGAAAGATACTGCAATGTTTTTAACCATTTTGGTTCCAGGACCATCAAATCCAAAGGAAAAGATTGATGTCTTTCTGCAACCATTGGTGACCGAATTGAAAATGTTGTGGGAAACAGGAGTCGTAGCCTACGACATTTCTATGAAACAGAATTTCATCATGAGAGCTGCTTTGATGTGGACAATAAGTGATTTCCCGGCATATGCAATGTTGTCTGGTTGGAGCACTGCTGGACGTCTGGCATGCCCTCATTGCATGTATGATTCGGATGCATTTACATTGCAGAAGAGTGGTAAGCAGTCATGGTTTGATAACCATAGGAAGTTCTTACTCCCAAATCATCCTTACAGGCGTAACTTGATCGCCTTCCGGAAGAACAAAGCAGTCATAAAATTCGCCGAACCAGTTAGGTCCGGCACGGATATATTTGATACTATAGAGCATTGGGGTTGATGTATGCATGGAAACCGGACGCAGATAGAATAAATGGCCGTATTTGTAAAGAACATAACTGGAAGAAGCGAAGTATATTTTGGGATTTACCTTATTGGAGCACAAATCTCATCCGCCACAACTTGGATGTTATGCATATCGAGAAAAATTTCTTTGATAACATATTTAACACTGTGCTAAACATCCCGGGAAAAACAAAAGATACTGCAAAGTCAAGAGAAGAACTTAATCAGTACTGCAGAAGAGGTGATTTGAGAAGGAGTGCCGATGGGACCTATCCTAAAGCCTGTTACACTCTTGACAGAAATTCACGAGAAGTTTTATGTAACTGGCTTAGAGGGTTAAAATTTCCAGATGGTTATGCCTCAAATATCGGTAGGTGTGGACATGCATAAGCTCAAGTTGTTCGGCATGAAGAGTCACGACTGCCATGTTTTCATGCAACGGTTATTACTTGTAGCTTTTCGTGAGTTGCTTCCGCAACATGTCTGGAAGGCAATTACGGAGCTCAGCTTATTCTTCAAGGAGTTATCTGCCGCAGTCATTAGTTCTGCATCCATGGCAAGGCTTGAGGAGAAAATTCCAATTATTTTATGCAAGCTTGAGCGAATATTTCCTCCTAGTTTTTTTGACTCAATGGAGCATTTACCGGTTCACTTGTCATACGAAGCGAGCATAGCTGGTCCCGTGCAGTATCGCTGGATGTATCCTTTTGAGAGGTAAATATATACATCATTAAGATATGTTGACATTTCAAATATTATTTCATTGCAAGAAAATTAGTTAATTTTTTGTTTCAACTTTACATATAGGTATCTTAAGAAGTTAAAAAATAATGTGCGTAATAAGGCAAGGGTTGAAGGTTCTATATGCAATGCACACTTGGTCGAAGAAGTTTCAGCTTTTGCCTCACATTACTTTGAGGGTCACATCCACACGAGGAGCCGAAATCTTGGTCGTAACGATGACGTATGTGTGGACGAAGGAGAACCTAATGATGGTAGAATATCAATTTTTAAAGGTATCGACCATTCATTTGGTGGGCAGAAGTCAAGAAATCTTAGCGATATGGAGTATAATGCAGCACATTATTACATCCTAATGAACTGTAGAGAAGTCGATCCATATATTGAGTAAGTGTATACTTCAATGCTAAATTAGAAATTTTAATTTAAATTATAATATACCACAATATTTAATTGCTAACATCAGTTTTCATCCTTTTCATTCCGTAAGGATGTTTTGTGATAAACAACGACAGATGAATCCCGACATCAGTCAAGTTGCAATTGGGCAGAAATTAGAAACGGAGTTTGCTTACTGGTTTTATGAATTTGTGAGTAGTATCACTCAATCAATTTCGATAATGGTTTTTATTTTTTGAATTGGATGTGAATAGCTTATTAATTTATAGGTCAACGGTCCATGGTCCACAACCGACAATATTTTCATTAAATGTCTATCGCAATGGCCATTGAAGACCGTAATAACCTCTACTGGCTATTTTGTAAATGGGTACAAATTTCAGATTTAACGATTAGCAGCTTCAAGAGGCACGCAGAACTGGGGCGTGTGTGTTAAAGGAGAAAGTGTTGGAGCAAATATGCAGGATTATTATGGAAAGTTAGTAGAGGTGGTTGAAGTTGAATATCTCGGTTGGCCTATGAAACAAACCGTATTGTTTCGTTGTGATTGGTTCGATCCGATAGTTCCTGTGGGCAAAAGGGTTCATAACGACTACAATTTGGTTGAAGTGAACCATCGACGAAGATTGTAGAAATATGACCCATTCATCCTTGCATCCCAAGCTCAGCAAGTCTTTTACTGCGGATATCCAAGTTTGCGCAACGACAAGCGAGATTGGTGGGCTGTTTCTAAAATCATCCCATGTTCAACAATCGTATTAGAGGAGAGTTCATCAAGTCAACCAGCCGAGTGCCCTGCATTTCAAGAGGATGAGATGGAAATGCATGCAATTGAGGATGACACAAGGGCTCCTGAAACATCACTTAGAGATCCAAATGGTGATGTCCAAGAAATTGCGGATGCAAATGTTCGGTTTCCTTCCGATGATAATGAAACTGAATCGCAGTCCGATACGGCATCGGATGTTGAACCAACATTTCACGAAACAAATGACACCGATTAAACATAGAGGTTTTTTAAAATTTAACTTTTTTTTATAAGTGTTAAATTTTTACATAGTCAATCATTAATCGTAATTTAATTGTATGAATCTTTATTATCTTCAGTATAACGGGCAGAGGTAGGTCTACCGACGACAGATGGAGTGAGCAGGGACGTAGCCCTGCTGCATCAGATCATATGAGCGTCGGAGATGGAGAGTTCGGATCTCCAGCAGTCGCACAGCCTTCGACTCTCCAGCAGTATTACCATCCAGCCGATCGGCACATACCTCCGAGAGTTCTTCCACCATCGGCCGCACCGTACTTCGACTCATGCTCAGGGCTATAAGTATATACTAATTAAAAATATATATTTATGTTTTTAAGTCAATTACTTATAAATATGCATTTTTTTAACAGATTTATTGAGCAGCATCATGTATCCAGCCACATCAGCGCCGTATTTCAGAGGCGTGCAGATCCCAGTGGCTATGATTGGCGCCACGTATCTCCAGCCACGAGGGAGTTTTATTTTTCTGAGTTTTAGGTAAACTTATTAAATACAATTTATCACTGATATAAAATTTCTTAATCTTAATAAATTCAGAAACTAACTGTTTATTTTAATGCAGAAAAGTATACATGGGATCCTGCCAGCCATGATGCCATTAGGGCAGCATGGGAGGCTCTGACGGGATGCCGATACTCCGACATGCTTCATCGTTGGAGGTCATCGGGTCAGCGTCCTGCGCACGTGCTAGAGGGTATTTGGCACGAGTGGCAGCAGGCCTGGCAGTCTGATGGCTGGCACAGGAGGTCCGCATCAGCCAGCACAAACCGTCGATCTGAGAAGGGCGGTCCTGGCACGGGTCTCTCCCGCCATACTTCGGGCTCCTTTTCGATTCAGGAGCACGACGGTGTATGGTAAGAAAACATAAATATTTTAATTACTATTTTAGTTATTTACAAATATTTGTATTAATATCATTTTTTTAATGTTATAGTCTGAGCAGGAGGGCGGAGATCCTGGTGAGTTTCGTCTATTCAGGGCGACACACACCAGGAGGGACAGTTCCTGGGTCGACACGCGATCACGGGAGGTTGCGGTAAGAAATTAGATTTATGTAGTATATGTTTAATTTCTAATATTTTATTTCGAGAAATTTATTAACTCATTTATTGTTGATTTCATAATTTAAAGACACGAGTCGAGGAGCTTTGCTCCCAGGCATCGCAGGTCGACTCTATTGATGGGAAGACGCCCGTCGAACTCTCAGCAGAGGAGAGTCGGCGTGTATTTTGGAGGCTGTTGGTGCCCAGCCGCGAGACCGCAGGGTCTATGGTCTGGGCACTAGAGCTTCTACATATTTTTCCCATCAGGCCTCCAGCTCGCGACTTTCTGGTGATCTTCCTCCCGAGCGTTTACACGACCTTCGGAGATCTATTGCAGAGGAGGTTCGGTAGGAGGTCGAGCAGGATTTCGAGGATCGTATGCGAGGCTGGGATCAGGAGATTGCAGACATGCGAGATGAGATGCATTATTTGTGGGATATGGTTAGCCGCTTGTCGCAGAGTCTCCAGCCTTCACAACCTTCACGTGATCGCTCAGATTCTTGATGTATTTTTTTTCTTTTTTTATGTTGTACATAAAAACTTTAAAATTTTAATATATGAATTATTTTTGGAAATTGAATGATTATTGTTTGGATCAATATGAGTGAAGAATGTTTCAATCAATATTTAAATGTAACGAAATTGTATTAACCATTTTAATTTTTAAATTTTTATTTTTTTAAAAAAATTTATTTAGCGACGCATTAGCGACTACAATTGCATCGCTAATATTTTTAAAATATTATTATTAAATATTGCGATGCAATGACCTGGCGTCGCAATAAAATAAAAAAAATTTAATAGCGATGCATTAGCGACTCAAATTGAGTCGCTATTATATCAAAAATATTTTTAATAAATATTGCGATGCAATGACCTTGCGTCGCAATATTTTATCAAATTTTTTATTTGCGACGCCTTAGCAACACAAATGGCGTCGCTATTATATCAAAAAAATTATTATTAAATATTGCGACGCAACTAAATGCATCGCAATATTGCGACGTAATTTAGTGCGTCACAATATTTAATAATAATTTTAAATATTATAATTTAATTTTTAATTTAGCGATGCATTTGGATGCATCGCAATATTGCGACGCAATGTTGCATCGCAGAGAGTCACAATATTGCGATGCAATTACGATAAATGGATATTGCGACGGACATCTGAGCGACGCCGTCATTGCGTCGCTATTGCGTCGCAATAGCATGTTTAGCGACGCAATTGCGACGCATTTGGGCGTCGTAATATTTTATTTCTCTTGTAGTGAATTATGAAGTTGCCAATCAATAATTACAAGTCTAATAAAATTTTTAACGTATGCATAATAGGTGCTCTGAAATATTTTTTTATTTTTTTGAAATTATGAATGTAATATTATAATTAAAAAAAATTTGTTTCTTCTTACTTTTTTTTAATCCACCGTTTTAGGTTTCTAATTGGTTTAGGAATTGAAGAGCTTGTATGTATTTTTATTGCTCTCTTTAATAAGAAGACACTTGTTCAATTTGATTATGAATCAAAATTTTAATTTTTTTTAAAAAAAATCATATATCTACTTCTAAAGCAATGGATGATCAGAGCTCTCTATGAAATGTTCCTTGTATAAAAGATGAACATCATATATGCATGATATTTAATCTATACAACATACATTTTTTAGAAATATTTTGTAAAAAATTATTTTGACAAAACATGGTAAACAAAATGCTCACTTGCCCTCTTTGATTATCTCTTCTTGCAATTACAATTATCATTAACTGAGGGGAATCAATTATGTAAAATTACCATTAACTGATGGCAAGTATCTAATGAGGTATAGCTAAGATTAGTATTGTTATCGTACCTTGTTAATTGTCAAATAAAAATTTATGCTACCTCTTTTGATTTTTATAAAAAATATTTTGCAGACTATGCCAATATTGTGAACAATATAGTTCCTTTTATCACATTACTATTCATTTTGACATATGCCTGCTACTAAATGTTGAACACTTATGATGATGAAATACATGCAGAATATTGGATAAAAGTTGGTTGTTTATCGATCATTTATCCTAAAATGGATAAAAGTTGGATAAATAAACCAAGAAATATCAAAGAATATTTAGATGGAGTTCGTGATGTCATTAAATTTGGTATGGATAAAACTAGTTTGAATGGAAAGATCTCATGTCCGTGTCGGCGATGTGTTAACAGTTCTTATCTAGATCCACAAACCATTGAAGAATATTTGATATGGAATGGTTTTGCTAGAGGTTATACTCGGAGGATTTTACATGGAGAATGTATGTTGCCAATATTAAGTAATCAACCCTCCTCGTCTGATATTGGATCTGGTAATATGAAAGATAACCTTGCAGGAGATGATATGACAGGTTTGATCACAGATGCTTTTCGACATGGTGTTCAAAACTTTAGAGGTTCATCTAATATACATGAAACAGGTGGAATATGTGATGGTTCTACATTTATGGAACAAACATTTGTTGAGGAGCAGATGCAATCATCAACTACTGAGTCAGCTTGGTATCATAATTTGATTAAAGACGCAGATGAACAATTATATCCGGGTTGTTTGAAATTTTCTAAGATCTCTTTTCTTATACATTTATTTCATATAAAATATATGAATGGATGGTCCAGAAAGAGTTTTACCATGCTCCTCAAATTACTAAAGGATGCATTTCCAGAAGGCTCTGGTTTACCATCCTCTTATTATGAAGCAAAAAAAGTTGTTAACAAATTGGATCTTGGATATCAAAAGATCCATAGTTGTCAGAAAGACTGTATGTTATATCATGGTGAAAATGTTTATCGAGAGTCATGTAATGTTTGTGGATCTTCACGATGGACAATTCATGAAGAGGATGAGGATGATGTAACGAACAAAACAAAAAAACCGGTGAAGGTATTGCATTACTTTCCTCTAATTCCTCGATTGAAAAGGCTATATTCATCCTCGAAAACAGCTTCATTAATGAGATGGCATGATGAAGGGCATACGAAGGATGGAATGTTGAGACATCCAGCAGATAGTCTAGCATGGAAAGCATTTGATACTAGGCATTCTGATTTTGCCTCTGATATTCGTAATGTTTGGTTGGGTTTAGCTTCAGATGGCTTCAATCCTTTTCGGACTCTAAATTCTATATATAGCACTTGGCCAGTTATTCTAATACCATACAATTTGCCACCATGGTTGCGCATGAAACAATCCTCACTTATCTTGTCAATGGTTATTCCAGGTGATAAGGGTCCAGGAAATGATATTGATATTTTTCTACAACCTTTAATAGAGGAATTGAAACAGTTATGGGAAGGTGTTGATGCAATTGATGCTTCAAATGGTAAAACATTTAAACTACGGGCAGCTTTATTGTGGACTATTAGTGATTTTCCAGCATATGCCAATTTATCTGGCTGGAGTACAAAGGGAAGGGTTGCATGTCCTTGTTGTGCAGATTCGACACATTCAATTTGGTTAAAACATGGAGGAAAATTTTGTTATATGGGTCATCGTCGATGGTTAGAACCAAATCATCCGTTTCGTTTTCAGAAAGATTTATTTGATAGTACCATAGAATTGGGATGTGCACCAATTTCACCTTCTAGAACTAATGTTCTATACAAATGGATTCCATTAATTACATATATGGTAAATTCTCAAAGTCTTCTACAAAAAGAGGAAGGAATGATCAAGAAGGATTGTCAGAAGAAGTGACTATTAGTAATATAGATGCATAAGTATTTGAAGATTTAGATAATTTTTTTGAAAAAGAAAATGAGGAAGATGTACATATAACATGTACAAATCAGCCTAGCAAGCATTTATGGAAGAAAAGGAGTATCTTCTTTGACTTACCTTATTGGGAACATAATCTTATTCGGCATAATCTTGATGTCATGCACATAGAGAAGAATGTTTGTGATAATCTACTTGGAACATTGTTGAATCTTGATGGAAAGACCAAAGATAACATGAAGGCATGATTGGATTTAAAAGAATTGGGTATCCGACCGGAGCTTCATCCCATTATGCTTGCTAATGATAGAACTTATTTGCCTCCTGCATCTTATACAATGTCTCCTCAAGAAAAAAATTATTTTCTTACAGTATTGAAAAATATTAAAGTACCTAATGGATATGCATCAAACATTTCAAGGTGTGTGCATCTTAAAGATATGAAAATTTCTAATCTCAAAAGTCATGATGGTCACATATTGATGCAAGATATCTTGCCAATAGCTTCAAGATCATCAGTGCCTAAACAAGTTATTACAGTTATAATTCGGCTATCATCATTCTTTAAGACATTATGTTCAAAAGTTATTGATCCTGGAGAGCTTGATCAGTTGGAGTCTGATGTTACTATTACACTTTGTCAGATGGAAAAGATTTTTCCTCATGGATTTTTTACTATTATGATACATTTACTCATTCACTTAGCTTCGGAAGTTAAGCTTGGTGGACCGGTACATTATAGATGGATGTATCCTATTGAGAGGTACGACATAGAGGCTGATGTATCCTACTGACCGATCCACTATAATTTTTAATAAAAGTAGCATCATAATTATGCTATATTTAAAAATTAATTTATGTTGTAGGTACCTTGTGCGATTGAAAGATTATGTACGAAACAGAGCCTATCCGAGGGTTCGATTGCAGAAGGATATATTGCTGAAGAGTGTTTGACATTTTGTTCAAGATATCTTCAAGATGTAGAGACAACATTTAATAGACCTCAATGGTATAGTGATTTCGTACATAATGCAGAATTGTATAAGTTTTCAACTGCAGGTAGAGTCTTGGGAAAAACTGAAACTATTGTATTGGATCTTAAATCAATGGCACAAGCACATCGTTATGTGTTACTCCATAGTGAAATAATATATGACTATCGTAGGTCAATATGATTTATTGCATTTCACGTTTAAATATCATATCTTATTTTTTGTTCTAAATGAATAAAGTAAATTTTATGCAGCGAATTTTTAATGTCTCAACGACAAGCTAATCATGGCACTCGACCTAATCCAAGGATTGAACAGCGATGGTTAGTCGAGTTATTTCCTGAATGGCTTTCAAAACAGGTTTGACATATACTTAGAGAATATATGTATAGATTTAGTATCAAATAACCTGTTAACATTCCTTTTTATTTTCTAGGTATCAATGATGATGGAGAGGAAATTTTCAACTGAATTAATAGCCTTGGCTCGAGGACCTAACAAAGTTGTCAATAGATATAATGGTTTCATAATCAATGGTTTTAAATTCCATACTAAAGATCGTGAGAAATTTAGAAGAACACAGAATAGCGGTGTTATGGTGGAAGTAGATGGAAAAACTTATTATGGTGCACTAAAAGATATTTATGAGTTAGATTACTACGGAATCTTTAAAGTCATATTATTTAGATGTGATTGGGTAGATATAAACTTATCAAGAGGTTTGAAAAAGGATACAAATGGATTTACACTTGTAAATTTTACAAGGTTGATACATACTGGTCCTTATTGAAGGATGATCCATTCATTTTTTCTTCTCAAGCTCATCAAGTATTTTTTGTACAAGATGCAAAAGATAAAGATTGGGCTACTGTTATTAAAACAAAACCGAGGGACTTATATGATATGGGAAAGCAGTTGGAAGATGATGAAGATGATGACACTTATACGCATTCAATGCCATTCAATTTTGTACTGGTTGATGACATACATGCCACGGTATCCTTGGTTAGGACAGAATTTGAAGGAAATGATAATGCTTGATTCTTATTATTGGTATTAAATTTTGTACTATAGTGGACTTTCTTAGAAATTTTGTGATGCACCTCGGCCATACTCTCAATATCCAGATTTCTTCTGGCTTATAAAACTCTTTTGTTTCAGCCTTCTTTCTACCTGTCTGGATTTACTTTGAATATTGTGGTTTGAGGGTTCGGTTCGGTTCTGTTCTCTTCATTGGTTGGTAAGGGTTTCCATGTAAACTATATATTTTTCCTCCTTTCTAACTCTTGTAGTATCAGTCAACTTATTGAGGATGTTGTACCTATCATTTCAACACTTCTTTTTTTTCTTTTGAAGGATGGTATAAGCATGATTGGTAAGTTTCATTCCAGAATTAAACTTTGTTTGGTGAATGGACTTAGATTCTTCCGTTAGTAAGCATTTATGAACATTCATCTTCATGAGATTCATATTTCCAATGAGATGTCTTTGATGCAACTTTCTCACAATCCTATATACTGTTGATTTTTTCTACTAACATTCCATTTCTTCCATTAGGTGTTGATTTTAAGGTAAAGATTGTTGACATTGGGGGGAAAAGATTGAAGCTTGCAATCTGGGATACAGGTACGTATTTTCTCATTTTTGTTTGAGAAATTAAATGTTGAAATTGGAAAGTATCCCATTTCAACATTTAATACAGGTACATATCTTCTTTCCTAAAACATTGGCAAGTATCCCATTTCCTGCCCTTATCAAGACCAAACTAGGTCTTTGTTGCATTTTTCCCTACCAAGTCTATCAGCTTATAATCTCTTACTCAATCAGCTTGCCTTTATTGCTCAGCAGTTACAGATGTATGGGTTAGAACTTGGTCTCTGGAGAAGATAGTAATGCAATCATGTTCTATCACATGGAAGCAAAGCTCTTAGGAAGATACATGTTTTCTTGGAGCTATTGTTAACAATACTTGCTAGTTTCATTTGTTCATCTAATTTAAGATTCCTTGTTGTATAACAAAATATCCTACAGCCCACAAAATAAATTCCAAAGAATCAGATAACCTTTGTCATTGTCTTGCTACCTCTAAACAACCAAATTATCAAAATTTTGGGACAAACATTCTATATCAAGACTTATGACCAAGAGATACTGTGGCTCACATAGTTAGGAAACAACTTGACATAGGATCACTCTGCTTTTAGATCTTGACGGAAACTGAATTTTTATGTTACAGCCATAACATATTGGTTCAGCGGAAGTGAATATGTTACTGTAGGCTAATGATTTCTTGACAGGCATCCATTCATAATACTTATTACTGTATGCGGATGAATATGTTGAAAGACAAGTGATTGATAAATCTGTGTGCATTTGAAAGCAAATATATTCACTACATTGATTAGTGGGAAACAAGTTAGGCTAACAAGTAAGCATTTCTAGTAATTATTCAGTTAATTTAATATTTATTTTTACTAACTCTTACTCTGATGTAAATGATAGGTGACATTATGCCGTGCTCACGGACAGAGGCTCGCACTTCTGCTTCATCATAGCAGGTTCATGCTGGTTCTTCAGTACCGGACGTTGCGTTCAATCCTTCGGCACAACATTCTACAGTAGGTCCATCATTTTCTGGGCATCATGATCCTATTGTTGGTGTAGGAGGTCCATCTTCTAGGCATCATGATCCTATTGTCGGTGTAGGAGATGATGAGCTACACATTCAGGGTAATTTATTTTTTATTTAGTTTGATAAAATATCTTTACACTTTTTACTATAGTTTACACATGCATATCTATTTTTATGCAGACGAATCTGGGAGGGTTACACGCAGACGCGGACCCATGTTAGTTCGGGATGTATGGCAGATGCGCAAGGGTGAGCAGATAGTGGTTGAGTGCAATTAGCTGGGGCAACCAATTAAAAAAGCCGCTAGCTTATTGAGTTCCTTTTTAGGGTCAGTTGCACGGAGGCATCAGCTTTGTCCACTAAGTTATGCAAAATGGAATGACATGCTTCCAACGTATAAAGTTGAGATTCTACGAGTTGTGCAGGTAAAAATTTGAATCTAAATATTTCTTATTTTGTATACTTGTTATATTATGCTTTGTTTTATATTTTATTTTAATTAAGTCAATTATTAGACTTAACAATTAAAATTAAATTGTTTTGCAGTCCAAGTTTGTACTACCTCCATCCACTCATGATTTTGTATTGAAGTCTCTAAACCGAAAATGGAAAGAATATAAGGCATATTTGAAGATGAAGTACAAGTTGCCGGGTATGACCGAGGAGCAAGTAGTTGGTACTTGTCCTCCTGATGTACCCCCTCATCAGTGGATGGAGTTGGTTCATTACTGGTTCTCCGAGAGGGGACCAGTATGTTGTTATTTAATCATTTAAGATACTTTAAAATATTTATTTTTTTTGAAATATAATAAGTATATTTATTTAATTTTGCAGACATATTCTAATATTGGTAAAGCTGCACGAGCATCTCTGTCTGTTCCCCAGACATCGGGATCCAAGAGTTATGCGCGAGTCAGACAAGAGTTCGTATGTTCCTTAAACTAAAAATTTATATTTTTTATATCAAATCATTTACTTATTAAATGGCTCTTCCCTAACTGACCTCGAGCACACGTTAGTATACTTCTTTGTTTCAGAAACTATAAAATTCAGGATTCATGATAGTTAACACATGATTCTTTTTATTAGCTTAGTACTTGCACTTGTTCTATGTCAAATCTGATTGCATGAGTCATTTAATTATGCTTGATTTGTCCTCTTCTTTTCTTTTTTGTTTGACTCTACACGTAATTTGTATAATATAATTGCTAACTAGTCTTATGGTTCAGGATGAACAATCATAGTTGACCATGGTTGATCTGATTATTTTTGTCACTTCTAGAAGCTCAGTTCTAAGTGCAAAATGGCTAGATTTGAAACTCATGTTTTAGGAACTCATTTCATAAATTTCTCACTGTTATATGCTATCAAATTAATCATAGTTGACAACGTTTCACAAAACCAACAACCTACCATCCTGACACACAAACCGCTCACAAGTACGATAATTTTGCTTGCAAATTCTACATAAGATCACTTCTTCATTGTTACATAATTACAATAAAGAGGTTAAATCTACACTCTGATATGACACTAAAAATTCAATCGACCTTCTTGCAATTCAACTCGTTAGTGATCTTGTGACGCCCCTCCTAATAGTCCCATATTGGAAAATTAGGAATTGGTTGAGTGGTTTATAACCGGTTAAGCAAGAAGGACAAGGCACCAATTGGATCCCTTTTTGGGCTGTGGTGGCCCAAGTTGGTATGGACCTTATCCGTCTTGCTTTCTTGTAACGAAACGGACCCATGGGCTCGGGTCATTACAATATGGTATCAGAGCCTCGCACCAGTCGGAAGTGCAGGAGCTAAGTGCCACACAGGACAAAGTGCTACATCCATGGGGATGGGAGCCACCTCTTGAACCTGTGGAGGCCACCTCTAGAATCCAGCCTGCCTGGTGGTTGTAATCAATTGCCTCTGGCGACGAGGACGTCGCCTCTATAAGGGGGTAGATTGTGACGCCCCTCCTAATAGTCCCATATTGAAAAATTAGGAATTGGTTGAGTGGTTTATAACCGGTTAAGCAAGAAGGACAAGGCACCAATTGGATCCCTTTTTGGGTTGTGGTGGCCCAAGTTGGTGTGGACCTTATCCGTCTTACTTTCTTGTAGGCATGGGTCGTTACAGATCTTAAGAAGTTTAAAAAATAGTCACCAGCAGTCTTGAGAGCATCAGCAGATCAATCACCATTTCGTCAACTAATGCTTGAACTATGTCCCTCTCAACCTCCATTCCTGTCTCAAATGCTTCAATCTCACAATCGGTCCACTTTCTTGTAGAATTGTTCATTTCTTTCTCAATCAAATCATCTAAAAACTTCCCAGCTAAACACATCCATCCTTTTATCTCATCTTCGACTTCTCTTGTCACGCAATCTCTACTCAGAAACAGAGGCAGTTTCAACCATGTCTTGAAACTAGTTTTTAAAAATTGATTATACTTCAAATCCACACACTCAATTATGCAGTCAAAGATAAAAGCTCTAAGCTGATTTCTCTCCTCTGCCTCCGTGCAATCTGAACAGCTTTTTGGCCCTAAAACAAAGGTGTGTATAATAGTTTCCAACAAGTCAAGGAGAAAAGATTTTGCTGAGGATTCCACCAGTCCATCGGAATTGGACAGGCAAATGTTCTCAAAAAGGAGTTCAGCATTCAAAATAGTTTCGCTGGCATGGCTGAGTCTACTTTCTGGAAGTTCCAATTCACGGACTTTCATAGAACTTCTATCACTAGAATGAGGAATCTTTTCAATACCAGACCTCATGATATAAATAGAAGTTGCTGAATCTAAAAGATCATTATCCGGATCAAACGACACAGTTGTGTTGCAACTCTCTGCCAACTCAAAATTCAGTTTACCTCCTGAAACCAGAAGAACACAAATTGACAACATAATATGTTAAATTCATATAATCAGAGTAGACAAAAGTATAGGACTATATATTGCATTTAGTGCTACTGAACTTGACCTCAATAGGTTTAGAATGTTATTCCATAAGTTGATGTCATCATTCAATGGAATACATGAAACAAACTAGTCAAAAAACCGCAAAAGCCTCAGTAAATAAGGCATGCAAGCCATGGACAATTTCTCAACATGCATTTTTTCCTTCTGCTTTTAATTGCCTGCAAGATATAATGAAAAATGTTGCAATGTGGAGACTATTATATTTTTATTATTAAAATATTTATTATATAACTTACCATTCTGATAGCCATTCAAATGCATGTCCTAACTGCTTGGATTTGCATAAAATTCAGTTGTATGTGCTTTAGGCAAAACATGATTATGTGAAAAGTTATATGTAGGTATAAATGCATGAATGGACAACTTAATCTGTGCTTTGTAGAATTGTTAGCAATAACAGAAAATCTTTCAATAGGTGAAGCCACCACAAAGATTTAAAAATAGTATACTTTAAAAAACTCCTAGCCAATTCCTGTTTGGTTTATACTACCTTGAGAAATCCCTTTTCATAGAGCTTTAAGATGGATATATCTATCATGATGGTAATGAATTTACTATGAGCTCCACAGCATGTAGATCTTGTTGAGTCAGGCCAAAATCCAGTATTTAAATTATATATAATTATGACTTGTCAGATGATAAAAAAGCAGGAAAGAGGGATTTTCCGTGTAAGAAACACGTATAATGAGTGCAGTGGGTGGGCTAGGTGCAAAATGTGAAACATGAGTTGGGTCCAATGGATTTGGCACTGCACATCTAAGCATATCCATTGTGAAAGGGCATGGTTTGAAACTCTGGGCTTTCCACCTTGGTGTAATGTCACTGTAGGAGTGGGAGCATAGAAGAGCGAGATGCACCAGATTTCTACAATGAAGCATAACCATGTGGTAGAATATGGGGCTTAGTTATTGTGCGTTCAACTATTACAAGAGGGCTCCCCCAGGCTATGTTAGGAATGTGGAGTATGTGGCAGTCTCATCCAACCAAGCCAGCAAACAAGAGGACCAGATGACCAACATGTTCAGTGATGACAATCCAAACTCCTGCTCTATTATATAAAGAGGCCATATCCGAAACTAATATACATATCCGAAATTCTGAGCCTTGGAACATAAGTCCTTTATTTAAGTGATTATACATTTAACCTGCTTCATTTCTGCACAGATTATGTTGAAAACTTTTTGCATGCAAATAGTTTTATCAATATCAAATTTAGTTTTATAAAATATAATATTTCTTGTAGATGGATGAGCATGGACGAAAACATGGTGAGGTGGAGTTTTACCGAATGACTCATATTCACCGTGATGGCACTTTTGTTAGAGATGAGTCAAGGAACTTATATGTAATTATTTATTACAATTTATTTCATGCAACGATTTTAATTTGATTTTATTATTCAATAAGATCTAACTAATTTTTTTAAATTAATACAGGAAAGAGCTACAGCTCTTATTGCTGAGCGTGTTGATGACTCTACACAGAGTAGTCGTATTGAGGCCGAGGTATTTACGGAGCTGATGGGGCCAGAGCGCTATGGTCGAGTGAGGGGTTATGGAGTTGGAGTCACCCCCACTCAGTTATCTGAGATGAATAGAAATGAACGTGTTGCTGCAGATTCTGCAGATGTTCGCAGACTTGAGCATGAGATGGAGAAGATGCGACGAAAGAGTGCCGACGATAGAGTAGAGATGGAGGAGATGCGACGGAGGAGTGCCGCCGATAGAGCAGCGATGGATTCTATGAGAGAGCACATTGAGCGGCTTACATCTATCGTACACATGTTTATTCCACACTAGGTACATATATATATATATATTAAATATATATTCTTATATTATATTAATTATTTATCTAATATATTGTAATTGATAGTTAAGCAAATTAAATTTTTTTAATTATTCTTATAGGCTCCTGGAGCATCAGATCGGAGCGGACAGGGTGATGATCTGCCTCCTACAGATCATTGACCTCACCTACTTTTATTTTAGATCTTCCATTTTATGTATTTTTAAATTTTGTTAAACTTTAACTTGTAACTCTCTTAGTTGATGCAATGAAATGTATATTTGAAATTTTAATTTGAATTCTAAGAATGTATGCAATGTGATTTTAAGAATGTATGAAATGTAATTTGGAATTAATGTAAGCAATGTGATTATTTATTGCATTAATTTTAGTTTAATATACAGGTTTAATTTAAATGTTTGTAATTTTAGTTTTTTTAAAAAAATGACCGTTAATATGCCGACGCTTTTTATAGCGTCGGTAGGTTATATAGAACCCGACGCTTTTAAAAGCGTCGGCCAATTATGTTGCCGACGCTTTAAAAAGCGTTCATCGGCCAATTATGTTGCCGACGCTTTAAAAAGCATCCGGTTTAAAAGCAGGTTTATATGCCGACGCTTTCAAAAGCATCGGAAATGAAATTACCGACACTATTCAAAGCGTCGGCATTTTTACTTTTTACCGACGCTTTCCCAAAACAAATTTCGTAACTACCCCTTTGTGCCAACGCTTTAAAAAGCGTCAAAAAACCGTATTTCGACGCTAAAAAAGCGTCAGGAAATAACTTAAAAGCGTCGTTAAAACTTAAATTTACTGTAGTGACTAGAAGTTCCAACCACCAAGAATCCCAGTGAACCTTAAAATTTTTTTAAAAAAATATAGGCTCAAAAAAAATTATTTGTGATGACGCCAAGGCACTTTCCACGAACGTCGGGGAAAACAGACGTCTCGCTCCTGGAAATCCTGCAAGAAAAGTCCCCGGGGACCGGAAGCTCCGGTGGGGACCCTCCGACGATCAAGTTAGTGGCTTGGGTTCAGACAAAGAACCGCTCCAGCGAAGAGGAGCTGAGGCGGTTAGGGTTTTTGCTGGAAGAAAGAAAGCTCAGAAAAACCAGAGTTCGGATCCCCCTTACCGCGCCTTCCCTTCCTCTTATATTTGTCCTCATGCCCCACCTTTCGTCTAGGGGAGATTACTTTCGTACCGTAGCTCCACGTGCCGGAGACGTCCCGTGTACCTCCTATTGATGTGATATCACACGTGTCCGGTGGTCGCGAAAGTATGCAGTGCGCGCCGCCAGCTGATGGGACGGAGTATAGCTGCAAGTGGTAGCGTGCCGTACGTCGTAGCAAGATATGGTCATACACAGGGGCATGCAATGCGCCAAACCTCGTTATGAGGCATTGCCCTCCGTAACAGGGCACAATCACGGATGTACCGAAAGGTATGGTCATGTACTGAAAATTATATGCGAGCACCGTGCAACCTGAAGGTTGCCGTGTTTCTCGGCAACTGTCGCATGTTGGTTGCAGATGCCCCCACCCCGAAGGGGTTTCGGGGATGAAGGATGATAACACACCCCGGGACCGGTGGGGGCCCCGGGGTTAAGGGATGATGATCCCACCCCCGACCCCGAGGGGGTGCCAGGGGCGAGGGGAATGACGATGTACCCCAGGACCGGTGGGGACCCCGGGGTTAAGGGAAGATGACCCTACCCCCGACCCCGAAGGGGTGCCGGGGTTAAGGGAATGATGACCCTACCCCCGACCCCGAGGGGGTGCCGGGGGCGAGGGATGATGACCCTACCCCGACCCCGAGGGGTGCCGGGGGTGAGGGATGATTACCCTACCCCCGACCCCGAGGGGGTGCCGGGGGTGAGGGATGATGATCCTACCCCCGACCCCGAGGGGGTGCCGGGGGTGAGGGATAATGACACTACCCCCGACCCCGAGGGGGTGCCGGGGGTGAGGGATGATGATCCTACCCCCGACCCCGAGGGGGTGCCGAGGGTGAGGGATGATGACCCTACCCCCGACCCCGAGGGGGTGCCGGGGTTAAGGGATGATGACCCTACCCCCGACCCCGAGGGGGTGCTGGGGGTGAGGGATGATGACCCTACCCCCGACCCCGAGGGGGTGCCGGGGGTGAGGGATGATTACCCTACCCCCGACCCCGAGGGGGTGCCGGGGGTGAGGGATGATGATCCTACCCCCGACCCCGAGGGGGTGCCGGGGGTGAGGGATAATGACACTACCCCCGACCCCGAGGGGGTGCCGGGGGTGAGGGATGATGATCCTACCCCCGACCCCGAGGGGGTGCCGAGGGTGAGGGATGATGACCCTACCCCCGACCCCGAGGGGGTGCCGGGGTTAAGGGATGATGACCCTACCCCGACCCGAGGGGTGCCGGGGGTGAGAGATGATGACCCTACCCCCGACCCCGAGGGGTGCCGGGGGTGAGGGAAATGACGATGACTGCCGTTACCTTTCCTGACGGCGTTGGGATCAGTCACATCAGATGCTCCCTCGCCCCTGAGGCGAAGTGGGTCCCACCGCTGAGGCTCAAGGGGCGTTCTCCACGTGGCTGATCCCTGCCCTTTAGTTCTATGCGAACGGTGTGGGGAATGTAAGGAGATGGCCCCCGTACACCGCGCCAGCCATGATCGCCCTCGAAAATGAAGACGAGCTCTTCGGAGTCTGCGCGAAAAGGCGTATCATCATTTCCTCTCATTACGGTGACGTCAGCAAGGTCCCATCGCTGGCCAGGGGCGTGCCGCACCACGCGCCGGGGTAATCCCCGAGGCGGACCGACGTATAGCAAGGAGCCGCGTGGTTGACGAGACATGGCGGGACATTTGAAAACTCGATAAATCTAGCCAAAGGGAGGCGGGCTGATGCTTCATCGCCATCGTCTTCTTCCTTTTGGTCCCCAGCGTTCCTTCAGCCTGCGAGCTCTCGCCCAGCATTTCTCTGTTTTTCCAGGTCAGCCCTTTCGTCTCAATTCTCTTTGTTATGAGTTCACCTTCTTGGACCTCGGAGGAGGGTTCTGAGGGCCGTCCTCCTTCTGTGAGGCCTCAGACTCCTTCTCCTTCTCCTCCCCTCGAGTGGTCCTCTGATTCGGAGGACCACATCCCTCTGGCCCGGCGACAGGCCACCGGTGGGGCCCCATCAAGGGGTCACCGGTTGAGGGCCGGGACCTCATCGAGGGTGGAGGAGTCCCCAGAGGGGACAGCCTCCGTCCTGAAGCGACTGGACCTGGAAAGGATCCGGGCCCGCTACAGGATCCCTCGGGAGGTCGAGTTATTCCTACCAACACCTGACGACCGGGTCATCTCCTCCCGACCCGGTCGAGTAGCTCTTTATGAGATCTGCCTGCAGGCAGGTCTCCGCCCTCCCTTCCATCCTTTCTTTGTCCGCCTGCTTGATTTCTATTCTTTAACTCCTTCTCAACTAGTCCCAAACTCCTGCCGGGTGATTAGCGCCTTTGTTATTCTCTGCCATCGCCTAGGCATTACTCCTAGAATCAGCTTGTTCTGCAATTTCTACTCCCTCCGAGCCCAAAAAGGGTGGTGGCTATTCCAGCCCCGACCCAACAGGGTCCTTAAGCTTCTTTTGCCTACGTCAATCAAGGGGTGGAAACCCCGTTTCTTTTTTGCTAATATCGACCAAGTCCGCCCCCGGTGGGGGGACCCCGACCTCCGAGGGAACGCCGCGGTCGTTCATCCTGGGGACCGGGAGGCGATGGGGGTGTTGCTGACCGCCGAGATCCCCCGGTACACCCTGCTGTTGGCGGAGGATAACTTTGAATTGGCGGGGCTTATCTCCCAGCGGGGTAAATTCTCTATACTTAGAAATTCGCTCTTCCTTCTTCCCTCTTTCTTTTCTTCTTTTCTTCTTTTTTTTTTTTTTTTTTTACTGTTCTGAAAATCTAAGGTGCTATGCAGCCATGAAGATTCTGACCGCGAAGGTGGTAAAGGCTGCCAAAAAGAGGGCCCGAGAAGGGCCGCCCAGGGGCCAGCGGGCCCCGGCCCTGAAGCGTCCGGCGGTCAGGGTCCCCCTCCCGGCGCTCGTCCCCCCATCCCCGGTTCCGCCACATGCCCCATCTGTCCCGGAGGTCGACCTTACGGTCGACACTCCGCCAGAGGTGGGGGCGACTGCGGGAGCCACCGTCGAGGAACCAGAAGCGGGGGCGGCTGCGGGAGCCGTCGCCGAGGAACCAGAAGTGGGGGCGCGTGCGCCAACTGGTGAGTTCCCGGTCCCGGGAGGACGACCCCATCAGATGCCGCCAAGGACTGGGGTGAGGGGCCATCTGGCCCCGCGAGCCCATCCCCCGAAGGTCCACTCGGGAGTGGTCTGCACGTAGAGCCGGGGCCTTCAGGGACAGCGGAGGAAGGCGAGGGGGCGCCCAGGCCGCCGCGGGACTTTTTGGACGACGGCCGCTGGGCCGAGCGGGCCTTGGGTCCGGTTTTTGATCTCAGGATTATAGAAGACCTCAGCCATCTGGGAGCGGGCGCATTCTTTCGAGACTCCTACGCCGCAGTGGTCAAGGTAAGTTATCTCCTCGTTCCTTTCCCCTTACTGTTCTTACATGTGTATATCCTGTTGACCTGGGCTCGTGTGCAGATTGCTCACTCCCTGAGGGCCGCCAGGGAGGTCATCCACGGAGGAAAAAAGGTTCTGCGGGAGGCGCAGAAGGAGGCCGAGGAGGCCCAGCGCCGCGCAGAAAAGGCAGAAAAGGCGCTGGAAGCGGTCAGAGACGCCTGTGCAAGCGAAGTAAGGGCCGCCACAAGCCGGGCGGAAATGGAGGCCAATCGCATGCGCGCGGCGCTCTCTCAAATGGCGGAGGCCGAGAGCGCAGTCATGGCCAGGGATATGCACATCTCTGAGCTGACCTCCGCGCTCCGGGAGGCCGAGGACCAAGCGGGTGCGGCGGCTAGAGCGGCAAGGGAGGAGATCTGCCGCCGTGAGGAAGAGTTGAGCCATGCCCGAGAGGAGATACGCCAGGCTCGGGAGGCTGAAAAAACCACGGCGGAGGCCCTTGCTGCGGAAAAAGTTCGGGCTGCTGGACTTGTTGAGGAGTACAAGGCATCTGAGCATTTCGCAGATGACCTGGCCGAAGCTTCGGCCGCCGTATACCTCGATGGGTTCCAGCATGCTAAGGAAAGGGTGGCCAGGGACCTGAATTTCCCCCAGGCTCTGGAGATAGAATTGTCAGACCAGACTTCTTCCGATGATGAGCCCGCACCGGCGGAGCCGTGAGTCTGTGTTTGCGGCTTTGTTTTTCTTTCTTTCTTTTGTAAGCCCGACTTCGTCGGGTTTTGTAACTCTTAATTAGTTAATGAAAATACTTTTAATGATGATCTTCACATTATCGTTAACTTCATCAATTGATACGTGGCCTCACGATTCCTGTTTGTCTCGGTGATTCCGAGGGACACACTCCCCCCCCCACCTGCGTCATTCCGCCTTAGTTACATGGGCCCGCGGATTAGAGTTAGGTAGGGTTGAATCTTGGGAGCGGGGGCACCGTCGATCGGGGATTAGGCCGGTGGGCTCCCTCGGAGCTATAGGCGTAAGGTTCGGTCAAGCGTTGGACCTGGTGTCAGTCTGGCGCGCAGCTTGATGCCCGCGGGACTTAGCCTTGTTTTGGCCGGTGGGACGCCGGATGAAGAATCACTGGTGCACCGCTCCGTCAGCGGTTAGCTGGATTTTATGCCTGATTGGTGCAGGGCTTTGGTGCCGACGGGATGCCGGGCTTTTGTTGTTGAGAGCCAGTGGTACACTGCTCTGCCAGTGGTACACTGGGCTTTATGCCTGGCTGGTGCAGGGCTTTGGTGCCGACGGGGTGCCGGCTTTTGTTGTTGAGAGCCAGTGGTACACTGCTCTGCCAGTGGTACACTGGGCTTTATGCCTGGCTGGTGCAGGGCTTTGGTGCCGATGGGGTGCCGGGCTTTTGTTGTTGAGAGCCAGTGGTACACTGCTCTGCCAGTGGTACACTGGGCTTTATGCCTGGCTGGTGCAGGGCTTTGGTGCCACGGGGTGCCGGGCTTTTGTTGTTGAGAGCCAGTGGTACACTGCTCTGCCAGTGGTACACTGGGCTTTATGCCTGGCTGGTGCAGGGCTTTGGTGCCGACGGGGTGCCGGGCTTTTGTTGTTGAGAGCCAGTGGTACACTGCTCTGCCAGTGGTACACTGGGCTTTATGCCTGGCTGGTGCAGGGCTTTGGTGCCGACGGGGTGCCGGGCTTTTGTTGTTGAGAGCCAGTGGTACACTGCTCTGCCAGTGGTACACTGGGCTTTATGCCTGGCTGGTGCAGGGCTTTGGTGCCGACGGGGTGCCGGGCTTTTGTTGTTGAGAGCCAGTGGTACACTGCTCTGCCAGTGGTACACTGGGCTTTATGCCTGGCTGGTGCAGGGCTTTGGTGCCGACGGGGTGCCGGGCTTTTGTTGTTGAGAGCCAGTGGTACACTGCTCTGCCAGTGGTACACTGGGCTTTATGCCTGGCTGGTGCAGGGCTTTGGTGCCGACGGGGTGCCGGGCTTTTGTTGTTGAGAGCCAGTGGTACACTGCTCTGCCAGTGGTACACTGGGCTTTATGCCTGGCTGGTGCAGGGCTTTGGTGCCGACGGGGTGCCGGGCTTTTGTTGTTGAGAGCCAGTGGTACACTGCTCTGCCAGTGGTACACTGGGCTTTATGCCTGGCTGGTGCAGGGCTTTGGTGCCGACGGGGTGCCGGGCTTTTGTTGTTGAGAGCCAGTGGTACACTGCTCTGCCAGTGGTACACTGGGCTTTATGCCTGGCTGGTGCAGGGCTTTGGTGCCGACGGGGTGCCGGGCTTTTGTTGTTGAGAGCCAGTGGTACACTGCTCTGCCAGTGGTACACTGGGCTTTATGCCTGGCTGGTGCAGGGCTTTGGTGCCGACGGGGTGCCGGGCTTTTGTTGTTGAGAGCCAGTGGTACACTGCTCTGCCAGTGGTACACTGGGCTTTATGCCTGGCTGGTGCAGGGCTTTGGTGCCGACGGGGTGCCGGGCTTTTGTTGTTGAGAGCCAGTGGTACACTGCTCTGCCAGTGGTACACTGGGCTTTATGCCTGGCTGGTGCAGGGCTTTGGTGGGATTCAGATAACTAGAATTGAATTCCGTCAGCATTGAATAAAGGGTGAACATGCGAACAAATACGGAGATGATGTTTAATATGAGCGGAGGGATACATTACTGATAATACCGGCGGAGATTATCCGCATTCCACGTCCTAGGAAGTGGTGTCCCATCAAGTTCTTCGATCTTGTAAGCTCCGTGGTGCAGCGTCTCAGCGACTCGGTAAGGTCCCTCCCAGTTGGGGGCTAGCTTGCCGCCTTCAGTTGGTTTTGAGACTTCAGCCCGTCGAAGGATTAGGTCTCCTGGTAGGAACGTCCGGGGGCGTATGCGAGCGTTATAGTACTTTGCGGCCCGTTGTCGATAGGCTGCCATTCGAAGCCGCGCCCGATCTCGCATCTCCTCCACCAGGTCGAGATTGGCTCGCAGTTGGTCTGGGTTATCTTCTTGCTGTAGGCTTCTACCCGAGGGCTGGGCGCGCCGATCTCCACGGGAATAACGGCCTCAGAACCAAAGACCAAGCTAAATGGCGTTTCGCCAGTGGGAGTTCGTGGCGTTGTATGATAAGCCCATAGCACGCTGGAGAGTTCTTCTACCCATCGTCCCTTGCAGCCATCCAGTCGAGTCTTTAGCCCCTGGAGGATGATCCGGTTAGTCACCTCAGCTGCCCCGTTGGTTTGAGGATGCCGACGGAGGTGAACCTCTGACAGATACCCAGCTCGGAACAGAACTCCCGGAAAGGTGCGTTGTCAAACTGCCGGCCATTATCAGTGACTAAAGTGCGGCAGTCCAAACCGACATATGATTGACTTCCAAAAGAAAGATCTCACTTTACTCTCGGTGATCTTGGCCAGAGCCTCAGCTTCAACCCACTTGGTGAAGTGATCCACCGCCACCAGGAGAACTTCCGCTGCCCGGAGGCCGGGGGAAATGGACCTAAGATATCCATCCCCCACTGGGCGAAGGGCCAGGGTGCCACCAGAGGAGTTAAGTGAGACGTTGGCTGTCGCTGAATATTGGCATGACGTTGACAGCTATCGCACTTCTTGACCAGCTCGGCCGCATCCTCCTTCATTGTCAACCAGAAATACCCTTGGCGTAGGGCCTTGTATGCTAGGGCTCTGCCCCCCAGGTGACTCCCGCATACACCCTCGTGGATCTCCCTAAGGATATAATCCGATTCTGTTGGCCCCACACATTTAAGGACCGGATATGAGAATGATCTTCGATAAAGTTTCCCGTCCATCATTAAGAACCTCGGGGCCCTTCGCCTGAGCAGCTTGGCCTCCGCCGGGTCCCCCGGGAGAGTACCGTCGATCAAGTACCGGATGTAGGCGTCCATCCAGGAGGGCTCCGTCTCCACTGGTAATGCCTCATCCGCGGCCTCAATGCTTGGGACTTGTAGGTGCTCCACGTATGTTCTCCCCAACGTCCCGTCGACCGAAGTGGCCAAACGAGACAGTGCGTCAGCCCTGGCATTCTCCGCTCTGGGGATATAGCTGACACGAAAATAAGAGAAACGAGACGCCTGGGACCGCACCTTGCTTAAGTAGCGGGACATGGTGGGGTCCCTGGCCTCGTACTCCCCGGCGACTTGTCCAGAAATGAGCTGAGAGTCCGTGAAGGCCCTCAAGCGCCCCGCGCCCAGCTCCTTTGCTAGCCTCATCCCCGCCAGCAGGGCTTCGTACTCTGCCTGGTTATTGGTCGCCGAGAACTGGAATCTGAGAGCGTACTCCACCACGTCTCCCGCCGGGCTTGCGAGAATGAGTCCGGCCCCACTCCCTTGAGAGTTTGCCGCTCCGTCTACATGCAGGATCCAGTCTCCCACCTCCCCAAATGAGGGGGGGTCCACAAACTCCTCCGGTTGCGCCTCCTCCACATCCTTCTCGGCCCAGGAGCACTCGACTAGGAAATCCGCCAGCACCTGGGACTTCATGGCTGATCTTGGCCGGATGGCCAGGTCGAACTCGCTTAGCTTGATGGCCCATTTCGCCAGCCGGCCGGAGGTGTCGGGGCGAGACAGGATAGCTCGCAGGGGCTGGTCCGTAAGCACCACGATGGGATGAGCTTGAAAGTAAGGCCGCAGGCGTTGAGTGGAGACCACCAGGGCGAAGATAATCTTCTCGGTTTTTGAATATCTGATCTCAGCGTCGTGGAGTACCTTGCTGGTGTAATAGATTGGTTTCTGAGCTCCGTTGGCATCCACGCGCACAAGCACAGAGCTAACGGCCTCCGGGGAAGCAGCCAGATATAGAAAGAGCTCCTCTCCATTTTCAGGCTTGGATAGCAGCGGCGGAGTGGAGAGAAACTGCTTTAATTCTTCAAAGGAGCCCTGACATTCTTTCGTCCACTCGAAGCCGTTGATCTTGCGCAGTGCCTTGAAGAAGGGCAGGCACCTCTCTGCCGACCTTGACATAAAACGACTCAAGGCAGCCACCCTTCCCGTCAGGCGCTGTACTTCCTTCTTGCTGACCGGGGGCCGCATCTCCAGGATGGCCATGATTTTGTCGGGGTTGGCCTCGATTCCGCGCTGGGTCACCATGAAACCTAGGAACTTGCCAGCCGCTACTCCGAAGGCGCACTTGTGGGGGTTGAGCTTCATCCGGTACCGGCGCAGATTGCTGAAAGTCTCCTCGAGATCCACCACATGGTCTTCCGCGCTGGCGCTTTTGGTCAGCATGTCATCCACATATACCTCCATGTTGCGCCCCAGCTGATCCTCAAAAACCTTGTTCATTAATCTTGGTAAGTGGCTCCGGCGTTTTTCAGTCCAAAGGGCATCACCCTATAACAGTAGATCCCCTTCTCCGTGATAAAAGAGGTCGCCTCTTCGTCCGCTAAGCTCATCTTGATTTGATTGTACCCCGAGAATGCATCCATGAAACTGAGCGTCTCGTGCCCGGAGGTGGCGTCTACCAACTGATCGATTCGGGGGAGCGGGAAGCTGTCTTTGGGACACGCCTTATTGAGGTCGGTGAAATCCACGCACATTCTCCAGCTTCCATTGGCCTTCCGAACCATCACGACATTCGCCAACCAGTTGGGGTAGCGCACCTCACGGATGTGGCCAGCCGCCAACAGCTTCCGCACCTCCCCATCAACAGCCCTTTGCCGGTCCGGGGCGAAACTCCTTTTCTTCTGCCTGATAGGTCGACACTCCGGTCGGATGTTGAGCTGATGTGTAATCACCTCCTCCGGGATCCCGGGCATGTCGGATGCTGACCACGCGAAGACGTCGGCGTTGGCCCGCAGAAAGATGAGGAGCCGGTCACGGGCTTCGTCTGAAAGTGAGGCTCCGACTCGAACCGCCCGCGCGGGGTCCTCCCCGAGGGGGAAAGTGAGCAGCCGCTCGGCTGGTTCCCCCCTCCTCTCCAGGTCCCGCGGGTCGAGGGTCTCTGATGTCGACGCAGATGGCAATGTGAGCGCTGCCCCCTGGGGACTGGGGGCCAAGTGATAGCATGGCGCCGGCATGTCCCGCTCTCCTCGCATCTCGCCGATCCCGTTGGTAGTTGGGAACCTCACCAGGAGCCGCTTGGTGGAAATGACGGCATCCAAGAGGTTGAGCCCGGGCCTCCCAAGAATTGCGTTGTACGCCAGAGGCACACGGACTACCAGGAATTTTATAAGGACGATGCTCTGGCATGGAGCCGTTCCGGCCGTCACGGGAAGAGTAATTTCCCCCTCAACCCTCACAGAATCCCCCGTGAATCCCATCAAAGGCGTGACGACAGGCCGAAGTAGATCATGCGACAGGTCCATGCGAACAAAGGCATCATAGTTCAAAACATCTACTGAACTTCCACTGTCGACCAGGATTCGTTTTACAGGGTGTTTAGCAATCGTCATGGATACGACGACGCTATCATCATTTTTATTTACAACCCTCCAAGTCCTCTTCGAAAAAAGGAATTACAGTTTCCATTCCTCCCTCTCCCCTTGGTCTCTTTGACGGGCCTCCTGCCCCCCAGGAAATCATCGCTACTGTCTTCTCTGTCGGGGTGTTATCAATCATCGGCGGTGCAGGCGCCGACGGGCCAGGAGCTCCTGGGTTGTTCCTTTGGACGAACTTTCTCAGGTGGCCTTGTTGAATGAGGTCTTCAATGGCCTTCTTCAGCTGTCGGCAGTCGTCGGTATTGTGGCCATGGTCCCGGTGATAGCGGCAGTAGAGATTTTTGTTCCGGGGAATCTTCGGGTTGATGGGAGGAGGGCGTTGCAGGTAGGGCTCCCCTTCGATCTCGAGCAGGATCTGGGATATTGGAGCAAGCAACGGAGTGTAGGGCCCGTCCCTCGGTGCAGGAGGTCGAGGACGGTTGTCGGGCCGGCGAGGAGGCTCGGGCCTCCTGGGGCGGGCTTCCGCAGGTTCTGGCTGGGTTGGCCTCCGGGGTATACTTCCGCCGGCCTCCCGCCGGGAAAAGTCAGCTTCGTCCGCCCGGATATACTTCTGGGCGCGAACCAAAAGCTCGGAGTAGGATCCCGGCGGCTTTTTGTCAAGGGAGTATGCGAAGCGAGAAGGGCGGAGCCCCCGCTTCAGCGCCAGAGTTGCCACTGAGTCCTCCAGGTTATATACCTCCAAGGCTGCCTCCTTGAACCGGGCAACATAGTCCCGCAAGGGTTCGCCATTCTTCTGCTGCACAGCGAACAGGCTGTCTGCCACCCTTGGGATCTTCCGGCAAGCGTCAAAATGGGCCAAAAAGGCCCTCTCCAACTGGCGGAAAGAGTCGATACTTCGTGGTGGCAGACGAGAATACCATGCCCGGGCAGCTTTTTTCAGGGTAGCCGGGAAAGCAACACACATGAGTGAGTCGGCGGCTCCTTGAACTTGCATAAGTACTTTGTAGCTCTCCAAATGATCCAGAGGGTCCGTAGTCCCGTCGTATGGGTCCAGTTGAGGAAGGCGGAACCTGGTAGAGATAGGCTCTTCCATGATGCGGCGAGACAGAGGAGGCCGACTGTCATAATCAGTCTCTGGCAGGTGAGTGATTCGACGGCTGAGCTCCTCCAGCTTCTGGTTGTACTCCTCGAATCGACGCTCAGCTCGACGGGGCATCCGGCCATCAAAGGAGCCCTCCCCCGAAGATTCAGAAGAAGAGCGGGGGTGGCGATGCCGGCGCTGGCGTTCCGCCTCCTTTCCGTGCCGCCGTTTAGGGGAGACGCTGGCGTGACGAGAAGGAGACCGGGGCCTTTTGGATGCCTCTCGGGATGTGACTTGGCCGGGGATCGGTGAGGATGCTCTGCAGGGACCGGCGATCTCCGGGAGGAGTGCTGGCTAGGCTGCACCACTCCAGGGACGACGGGTTTGGCTCCGGTTGCCGCAAGGCCGCTTGCTGCTGCTGCTGCATGTCTTTGATCACCGCCGCTAGCGACTGGACCTGGGTGGCCAGGGCAGCGAATTGATCTTCTTGAAGTGACTGTGGAGCAGACGCATGAGCGTCATTCCGCGGAGCAGAAGGCCCTGCCCCCTGGAGATTCGGAGGTTCTGGATAGATGGATGGGAGAGCCGGGGGGGCCTCCGCGGGTGGACCAGCCCCGCAGCGCTGCCCCCCAGCGCGACCGGCTGAAGCTCCCTTCGTCCGAGTAGTCACCATAGCTTCAGAGTCTTGAAGAAGAAGGCAGCTGGTTCGATGTCTTTCTTGCACCCCCCTACCTGGCGCGCCAATCTGATGACGCCAAGGCACTTTCCACGAACGTCGGGGAAAACAGACGTCTCGCTCCTGGAAATCCTGCAAGAAAAGTCCCCGGGGACCGGAAGCTCCGGTGGGGACCCTCCGACGATCAAGTTAGTGGCTTGGGTTCAGACAAAGAACCGCTCCAGCGAAGAGGAGCTGAGGCGGTTAGGGTTTTTGCTGGGAGGAAGAAAGCTCAGAAAAACCAGAGTTCGGATCCCCCTTACCGCGCCTTCCCTTCCTCTTATATTTGTCCTCATGCCCCACCTTTCGTCTAGGGGAGATTACTTTCGTACCGTAGCTCCACGTGCCGGAGACGTCCCGTGTACCTCCTATTGATGTGATATCACACGTGTCCGGCGGTCGCGAAAGTATGCAGTGCGCGCCGCCAGCTGATGGGACGGAGTATAGCTGCAAGTGGTAGCGTGCCGTACGTCGTAGCAAGATATGGTCATACACAGGGGCATGCAACGCGCCAAACCTCGTTATGAGGCATTGCCCTCCGTAACAGGGCACAATCACGGATGTACCGAAAGGTATGGTCATGTACTGAAAATTATATGCGAGCACCGTGCAACCTGAAGGTTGCCGTGTTTCTCGGCAACTGTCGCATGTTGGTTGCAGATGCCCCCACCCCGAAGGGGTTCGGGATGAAGGATGATAACACACCCCGGGACCGGTGGGGGCCCCGGGGTTAAGGGATGATGATCCCACCCCCGACCCCGAGGGGGTGCCGGGGGCGAGGGGAATGACGATGTACCCCGGACCGGTGGGGGCCCCGGGTTAAGGAAGATGACCCTACCCCCGACCCCGAGGGGGTGCCGGGGTTAAGGGAATGACCCTACCCCCGACCCCGAGGGGGTGCCGGGGGAGGGATGATGACCCTACCCCGACCCCGAGGGGTGCCGGGGGGATGATTACCCTACCCCCGACCCCGAGGGGTGCCGGGGTGAGGGATGATGACCTACCCCCGACCCCGAGGGGGTGCCGGGGGTGAGGGATGACCTACCCCCGACCCCGAGGGGGTGCCGGGGTGAGGGATGATGACCCTGACCCTACCCCCGACCCCGAGGGGGTGCCGGGGTTAAGGATGATGACCCTACCCCCGACCCCGAGGGGGTGCCGGGGGTGAGGGATGATGACCCTACCCCCGACCCCGAGGGGGTGCCGGGGGTGAGGGATGATTACCCTACCCCCGACCCCGAGGGGGTGCCGGGGGTGAGGGATGATGATCCTACCCCCGACCCCGAGGGGGTGCCGGGGTGAGGGATAATGACACTACCCCCGACCCCGAGGGGGTGCCGGGGGTGAGGGATGATGATCCTACCCCCGACCCCGAGGGGGTGCCGAGGGTGAGGGATGATGACCCTACCCCCGACCCCGAGGGGATGCCGGGGTTAAGGGATGATGACCCTACCCCAACCCCGAGGGGGTGCCGGGGGTGAGGGATGATGACCCTACCCCGACCCCGAGGGGGTGCCGAGTGAGGGAAATGACGATGACTGCCGTTACCTTTCCTGACGGCGTTGGGATCAGTCACATCAATTTGTTTTTTTGAGATTCCTTCATAAGCTCTATCCACAAGCACACATATATACATGCATGTATTCTTTCTCTCTTCTTTGATTTTCTTCCTGCCATGGTGATGTTTGTGTCCTACACCCTTTAAAGTCGGATGTATGTTGGATGTTTTGCTGGGCCTAATGAAATAAAGGCCATGATGAGCAACAAAACAAAGCAAATAGTAGTAATTGTTTGACTATGCTGTGACCAAATAAAATGGTAACTTATTATGGGGGTTGGCTAGGCTGATTTTGGATTGCTTTGAAGGGAAAGCACAATGTCTTGTCCCTGTAATCGGTGACTTTAGTTATGATCATTCACTACCAGAAATTAACCTTTCAAAAATTAACCTTTCAGGATTCATAAACTTTGAGCAAAAGGAATTTTTCAAGGGATTTACTAACCAAAATGCATTTTGCTACTCCTGAAAATTACTAGAATGAAAACTTTGCATTCCTATTTCTATTGGAATTATTGCTTTAGTTCCAAATACTAGGCTATATGATGTTGTCTAAGAGGTACTCTACTTGTAGTATGATAAGCCCATAAAATGTTAGGTAGCTCTTCTATTCATAATCCCTTGGCTTTGTCAAGTTAGGTTTTAAAAGCTTGTAATATTGCTCGATTCATTACCTCTACTTATCTATTGGTTTAAGGATGAGCAACCAAAAAGAATCTATGCACTATATTTAATTCTTCACAAAAATCCTTGAATTGTGAGTTGTCAAATTGTTTTTCATTATAGGTGATGAGTATATTTGAAATGCCAAACCAATAAATGATTGACTTCTATATAAAATTTTGCATATCTTTTTCAGTTATCTTTGTAAGGGGTTCTACCTTTGCCCATTTAATAAATAGCTACTAAGAAAAACTTTCTTTGTCTAGGTGCTAGTGGGAAAGGTCCCAAAATATTTATTTCCCATTGAGCAAATAGCCACAAAATACTGATTGTAAAAAGATCAGAAGAGGGTTGATGAATTACCAAAGAGTACTTCATATGCTAATGCTCGGCCTCCAATGTAATTTCAACAAATTCTTTATGAATTTCTCTTAGCACATTCTACTATGATCGAAAACATCTGAAATAGGGTAACGTATAATTATAAGATCACCTAAATAGTATTTCATTTACTATTGTGATCTAGCTGCAATCCTTATAACTTTTTGAGCTTTAAGCTTATTTGAAGGTACAATAGCCTTTTCAATATAAGAGAATATCGGATCAATCTAGCTTGGCTCTAAGTTGGTTGGTTGTATTTCCTTCTCTATCATACTTAAAAGAAGATATTTTCTTAAAATGTACAACTTGACTATTTAAAAATTTTAAGAAAGCTAACTTTGATAATGCATCTGCTTGTATTCTCCATACGAGAAATAGCTTGAACTTCAAACTATTAAAAAGAAGTACTTAAAGTCTTAACTTTATGCAAATACTAGATTAAATGAGGTTCCTTAACCTCAAAAGTTCCTTGAACTTGATTTACTACTAATTATGAATCACTATATACTTTTACATGTTGTACCCTAAGATCTTCATCTAACTTGAGTCCAGTGATCAATGCTTCATATTTAGCTTCATTCTTGAAAGTTTTAAATTCAAACATCAAGGAATAAGGTTTTTTTGTCTAATCCAGATTTATTAGAAGTATTCTTGCTCCACTTTCCAGCTGATTTGATGATCCATTTACAAATATTTCTCATGTCAGATTGTCTACATCTTTTGATTCTCTAGTTCTCTAATTTTGAAGATTTTTTTTAAAGTATCTTATTGATTGGATCCAGATAATTAAAAAGTTTTCTAAGCTTTAGTTATTCTCTAATTTTCTAAGCTCTAATTTATTTGCTATTTTTTAATAATTAGTTATTTATAATTGATGTTTTTTCTTAATTATATTAAATTTTTTAAGGTATCAAGATTATAATTTTATAAGTATATGGATATCATATGATTTTTTTGATCGTAAAACAATAATATTAACTCTCTTGCCTTTAAAGGCTTAATGCTACGAAGTGACTAATTTGAAAGCCTAATCGTCTCGAAAGTGGCCACCTTATTCTGATTTTTATTTTTGAAAAATTCTTCATGCACATGCACCAGGGGTGCTCATTTGCTGCGCATCCATGCGGCTATGCATGCGGGATGCACCCTGGTCCAATAGTACCCATTTGCTACATGCTCATGCAGTCGTACGTGCGGAATGCACATGCATGCCTGCATATATGCGGCCAATGGCCGCATCTGATATCACTTATTGTCAAGAAAGAGAAACTTTGATAGCATGTTGTATGCATGCAATTAAAAAAAAATAAAGAAGAAAATAGTGCATAAGAATTTCACATTATTCCATCAAACTAACATTCATTCATTTGGCAAAGATGCTAAATCATTCATTAAAAAAATTAAAGATTACAATAATTATTTTTTCATTAGGAACTCTCACATAAAACCCTCAACCTATATATCCAAGAGAATCTCACTACAAGAAAATACTGAAATAGCGACGCAAATTTAGCGACGCAATTATGCGTCGCTAAATTACGACCACTTTGCAACGCTTCTGTGACAACAAAATATTGCGACGTAATTAGCGACGCATTAGCGACTCAATAAACCAGAAAATTAAAAAAAAATTAATTTTTTTATTTAGCGACGCAAATAATGCATCGCAATATTTTTAAATTAATTTTTTATAAAATATAAATATGGGAAAAAAATATTGCGACGCAACTCAGTGCATCGCAATGTTTTTAAAAGAATTAAATATGTTAAATAGCGACGCATTAGCGACGCAATAAACAGAAAATTAAAAAATTATTTTAATTTAGTGACGCACCAATTGCGTCGCAAATAATTTAAATGAAATTAAATTTTATAAATTATAAATATTAAAAAAAATATTGCGATGCAACTCAGTGCGTCGCAATGTTTTTAAAAATATTAAATATTAAATAGCGATGCATTAGTGACGCAATAAACCAGAAAATTAAAAAAATTATTTTTAATTTAGCGATGCACCAATTACGTCGCAAATAATTAAATGAAATTAAATTTTATAAACTATAAATATTAGAAAAAATATTGCGATGCAACTCAGTGCGTCGCAATGTATTAAAAAAATTAAATATTAAATAGTGATGCATTAGCGATGCAATAAACTAGAAAATTAAAAAAATTATTTTTAATTTAGCGACGCACCAATTGCATCGCAAATAATTTAAATAAAATTAATTTTTATAAAGTATAAATATGAGAAAAAAATATTGCGATGCAACTCAATGCGTCGCAATGTTTTTTAAAAAATTAATTATGTTAAATAGCGACGCATTAGCGACGCAATAAATCAGAAAATTAGGAAAAATTATGTTTTAATTTAGCGACACACTTGTTGCATCATAATTATTATAAATAAAATTAATTTTTTTATAATATAATTATCATATTAAAAAAATACGACGCAACCCTTTGCGTCACAATATTTTTAAAAAAATAATTATGTTAAATAGCGATCGGTCCAAAATCGATCGTGGCCGATCGGAATCAGGGCTTGGATCGATCGCAACCGTCGGATCGTCGCCGATCGAACCGATCGCCACGGTCCAAGATCGGTCGTGGCCGATCGGGATCATGGCTTGGATCGATCGCAACCGTCGGATCGTCGGCGATTGGACAGATCATCACGGTTCGAGATCGATCATGGCCGATCGGGATCAGGGCTTGGATCGATCGTAACCGTCGGATCGTCAGCGATCTCAGACCGATCGCAACGGTCCGGGATCGATCGTGGCCGATGGAAATCAGGGCTTGAATCGATCGCAACCGTCGGATCGTCAGCGATCTCGGACCGATCGCATCGGTCTGGGATCGATCATGGCCATCGGGATCAGGGCTTGGATCGATCGCAACCGTCAGATCGTCGCCGATCGGACCGATCGCCACGGTCCGAGTCGGTCGTGCAGCCGATCGGGATCATGGCTTCGATCGATCGCAACAATCGGATCGTCGCCGATCTCGGACGGATTGCAACGGTCTGAGATCGGTCGTGGCCGATCGGGATCACGGCCTGGATCGATCGCAACCATCAAATTGTCACCTATCGGATCGATCGCGACGGTTCGAGATCGTTCATCGCCGATCGGGATCGATCAGGGCTTGGATCGATGGCAACCGTCGGATCGATGCCGATCGATCCGATCGCCATGGTCCTCGATCGGTCGTGGCCAATCAGGATCAGGGCTTGGATCGATCGCAATCGTCGGATCATCGCTGATCGATCGATCGCGTTGTCCGAGATCGGTCATGGCGTCAGGATCAGGGTTGGGATCGATGGCAACCGTCAGATCGACGCCGATCGGTCCGATCGCCATGGTTCGAGATCGATCGTGGACGATCGGGATCAGGGCTTGGATCGATCGCAATCGTTGGATCATCGCCGATCGGACCGATCGCCATGGTCCGGGATCGGTCGTGGCCGATCGGGATCAGGGCTTGGATCGATCGCAACCGTCAGAACGTCAGCAATCTCGGACCGATCGCATCGGTATGGGATCGGTCATGGCCGATCGGGATCAGGCCTGGATCGATTGCAACCATCGGATCATCAGCGATCTCGGACCGATCGCAACGGTCCGGATCGGTCGTGGCCGATCGGGATCAGGGCTTGGATCGATCACAATCGTCGGATCATCGCCGATCGGATCGATCGCTGTAGTCCGAGATCGGTCATGGCGGATCAGGATCAGGGTTGGGATCGATGGCAACCGTCAGATCAACGCCGATTAGTTCGATCGATCTCGGTCCGAGATCGATCATGGACGATCGGGATCAGGGCTTGGATCGATCGCAATCGTCGGATCATTGCCGATCGGACCGATCACCACGGTCTGGGATCGGTCGTGACCGATCAAGATCAGGGCTTGGATCGATCGTAACCGTCGGATCGTCAGGGATCTCGGATCGATCGCAATGGTTCGGGATCGGTCATGGCCGATCGAAATCAGGGCTTGGATCGATCACAACTGTCGGATCGTCAGCGATCTCGGACCGATCGATCAGTTTGGGATCAGGTCATGGCCGATCAGGATCAGGGCTTGGATCGATCGCAACCGTCGGATCAACGCCGATCGGACCGATCGCCACGGTCCGAGATCGGTCGTGGCCGATCGGGATCATGGCTTCGATCGATCGCAACAATCATATCGTCGCCGATCTCAGACGGATTGCAACGGTCCGAGATCGGTCGTGGCCGATCGGGATCACGATCTGGATCGATCGCAACCGTCGGATTGTCGCCTATCGGATCGATCGCGACGGTCCGAGATCGTTCATCGCCGACCGAGATCGATCAGGGCTTGGATCGATGGCAACCGTTGGATCGACGCTGATCGATCCGATCGCCACGGTCCTCGATCGGTCATGGCCAATCGGGATCAGGGCTTGGATCGATCGCAATTGTTGGATCGTCGCCGATCGGATCGATCGCCGTGGTCCGAGATCGGTCATGGCGGATCAGGATCAGGGTTGGGATCAATGGCAACCGTCGGATCGACGCCGATCGGTCTGATCGCCACGGTCCGAGATCGATCGTGGACGATCGGGATCAGGGCTTGGATCGATCATAATCGTCGGATCATCGCCCAATCAGACCGATCGCCACGGTCCAGGATCAGTCATGGCCGATCGGGATCAGGGCTTGGATCTATCGCAACCGTTGGAAACATCAGTGATCTCGGACCGATCGCATAGGTATGGGATCGGTCATGGCCGATCGGGATCAGGGCCTGGATCGATCGCAACCGTCGGATCGTCAGCGATCTTGGACCGATCGCAACGGTCCAGGATCGGTCGTGGCCGATCGAGATCAGAGCTTGGATCGATCGCAATCGTCAGATCATCGCCGATCGGATCGATCACCGTGGTCCGAGATCGGTCATGGCGGATCAGGATCAGGGTTGGGATCGATGGCAACCTTTTCGGATCGACGCCGATCGGTCTGATCGATCTCGGTCTGAGATCGATCATGGACGATCGGGATCAGGGCTTGGATCGATCGCAATCGTCGGATCATCGCCGATCGAACCGATCCCCACGGTCCGGGATCGGTCGTGGCCGATCGGGATCAGGGCTTGGATCGATCGTAACCGTCGGATCGTCAGCAATCTTGGACCGATCGCAACGGTCCGGGATCGGTCGTGGTCGATCGAAATCAGGGCTTGGATCGATCGCAACCGTCGGATCGTCAGCGATGTCGGACCGATCGCATCGGTCTGGGATCGGTCATGGCCGATCGGGATCAGGGCTTGGATCGATCGCAATCGTCGGATCATCGCCGATCGGATCGA
>UESW01005025.1:178002-327446 GCA_900491605.1 Calamus simplicifolius
GGTAAGAAATTAGATTTATGTAGTATCTGTTTAATTTCTAAAATTTTATTTCAAGAAATGTATTAACTCATTTATTATTGATTTCATAATTTAAAGACATGAGTCGAGGAGCTTCGCTTCCAGACATCGCAGGTCGACTCTACTGATGGGGAGACGCCCGTCGAACTCTCAGCAAAAAAGAGTCGGCGTGTGTTTTGGAGGCTGTTGGTGCCCAGCCGCGAGACCGCAGGGTCTATGGTCTGGGCACTAGAGCTTCTACATATTTTCCCCATCAGGCCTCCAGCTCGCGAGCTTCTGGTGATCTTCCTCCCGAGCATTTAGACGACCTTCGGAGATATATTGCAGAGGAGGTTCGGCAGGAGGTCGAGCAGGATTTCGAGGATCGTATGCGAGGCCGGGATCAGGAGATTGCAGACATGCGAGATGAGATGCATTATTTGCGGGATATGGTTAGCCGCTTATCGCAGAGTCTCCAGCCTCCACAGCCTCCACGTGATCACTCAGATTCTTGATGTATTTTTTTTTCTTTTTTTATGTTGTACATGAAAACTTAAATTTTAATATATGAATTATTTTTGGAAATTGAATGATTATTGTTTGGATCAATATGAGTGAAGAATGTTTCGATCAATATTTAAATGTAACGAAATTGTATTAACCGTTTTAATTTTTTAATTTTTATTTTTTTAAAAAAAATATTTATTTAGCGATACATTAGCGACTGCAATTGCATCGCTAATATTTTTAAATTATTATTATTAAATATTGCGACGCAACGACCTGGCATCGCAATAATTTAAAAAAAATTTAATAGCGACACATTAGCGACTCAAATTGAGTCGCTATTATATCTAAAATATTTTTAATAAATATTGCGACGTAATGACTTTGCGTCGCAATATTTTAAAAAATTTTATTTGCAACGCTTTAGCGACACAAATTGCGTCGCTATTATATCATAAATATTATTAAATATTGCGACGCAACGAAATGCATCACAATATTGCGACGCAAATGAGTGCATCGCAATATTTAATAATTATTTTAAATATTATAATTTAATTTTTAATTTAGTATCGCATATGGATGCGTCGTAATATTGCGACGCAATGTTGCGTCGCAGAGAGTCGCAATATTGCGACGCAATTGCGATAAATAAATATTGCGACGGACATCTGAGCGACGCCGTCATTGCGTCGCTATTGCGTCGCAATAGCATGTTTAGCGACGCAATTGCGACGCATTTGGGCGTCGCAATATTTTATTTTTGTTGTAGTGTCTTCTCTTGAATTTCTCATAACACTCTCAATTCCTTTAAAGGTTCTTCTTGAAAATCATATGCAGATTAAGACTCAGGTTCTTCTTGAAAATCTATTTTAAACTTATTAATGCCAAGACAAACCCTAATGAGGATATTTTAGAATAACTTATGTGCAACCAGCCAGTCCCTTACTGTTTTAACCTGCTGCTTTCTAATTCATTGCTTGTTTTTTCATTTCCACACCATGCTATTGGCATTATCAAGAATACATGTACATCGATGAAGACGCACAAGTTCTACCTCTCCATGCTGAGAAGAAAACTTCTTTCATGCATGGCAGAATCAAGCTATTACATAACTTTTTTTCATTCGTTCGTAGGGCGTCTTAGAAGATATGCACCCTCGTTTAGTCGGAAAGAGGGATGTCAGCAAGATCCTCCTTGTATGGTACAGCTCCAATCCCATTGTCGTTGACCTTCCACAATGTATTCCCCTCTCCATCTCGATGAGATCAGGCGAATTGATAAACGTCACAACAAATTGGACATAATTGCGAGGACGTAGACAGCCACGATAGGAAAGACGATAATGCCGATAAAAATATTGGCAACCTTTGGTAGGCTATTATGGATAAGCCAATCAACAAATTGGGTGATTAGAAAGTAGATGTTGATTCCAATTATACATAATCCGAGGATCCATGAAAAGATGATGATCTGCATCAATGAATATAGATGGAACTTGAATTAGCATAAAATGTAATGACATTTGTGTATGAAAGATAATTTTGAATTTTTACAAAATAATAGCAGTAAAGAGAGCATATGCCTATATATATCTTACACGCCACCTTTGTTTATTTTATTTTAAGTTTGATTGATCACCAGAGCTAACAAAATTTTGATTATGAAAAGTGTTGAATTCTTGATCATAAAAATTTTGGTTAAAAAAGAGGCTTCTTGCCTTCGTACTCAATTGTCCTTCTTCCCAAAATTATCATAGTTTCTTACTATTATTTTAGGTGTGCAGCCAGGTCATATTTTATGCTTTTCGTAAATGCCTTTCACTTTTATATTTATAGTAGATATTTTATGTTTATATATGTGTGTGTGTGTGTAAATAAGTTTATAAAGAACTTAGAGTCTACATTATTTTAAGTTGAAAATCCTTCATGTTATATAAATGGAGGTTGACAAAATATACAGGAGGAAAGTACACGCTCCTAAATTTCTATTGGAACAGTAGTGTAATAGCGTGGCTAAGGCTTTTTTACAAGAGCGTACTACGGTAGTTGGTAGGCTTGAGCTGTTGGCCGGCAAGGCAATGTCAACGAATGCAACAAGACAAATTGGTTATGCTTAAAAAAAAAAAAAAAAACTCACGGAGATTGAATTTTTGTGAGGTCCCATCTTTGTACGGCTGCTGCTGAATTTGAGAAGAGGAATCAGAGCAAATGGCAGTTCAAAGGAGAGTATCATCTGTACATTAATTTAATACGTTGGTTAATGGCATCATCTTTAGAATAATCACAATTATTATTCAAGGAAAGAGAAACATGGTGGCACCAATCAGATCAGATCTGCATGACGTACGGTCCCCTCGAATTAATCTCTTTTTTATTTTTCAAAGTGGAGTTTTAATTAATGGTCAATGAAAGATATATACCGATGCGATGATGATAAGCCGTCCAGCTCCCGAAGAACCACCGATGATGGAGACAATGAGACTGGGAGCTATAGCGATGCACCTTGTCATGAGGTTCCTCAGCCATTTTTTCATTCTGATGTCCAGGAATCCCTTCAAAAAAAAAAAAAGATAAAAAATCTAACGTCTCTTTTTTCTCAAAATTTCCCAAGGTGCCAACTAAGCCGTTGAGGGAGCTAATTTAGGGTAATAATATATACTATTAATTACCTGCATGATGTATTGACCAGCATATGTACCAGTAATGGTGGAGCTTTGTCCAGAAGCTAGCAATGCAATCGCATACACTACTGAGCTTGATTTTCCCAAGACATTCTATGAGAACACAGAATGAAACAATTTTCAATCCTCTATAATTTACGTTTTTTTGATAAAATAAAATTATTTCGATGTTAATGACTCTCATTTATAGTTCTATATATAATTGAGATGAATATATTATATCCATAATTTCTGAAAAGAGACGTTCGGAGCATGCATGGGAGCAGACCCTAAGCAAAAATGATGCTGAGTCGAGGCTGAGGTCACTGCATCTGTCCGCGTCCTCTTGTGATAGGTTATCAGCACCGCATACGGCGCCGGAGACGGACACGACGGCGATGTTGATGAGCAGCGCAACGAACAATGCGAACCCGCTCTCCAATAGGAAGTAACGGCAGGCATTCTAATAATAATAATAATAATAATAATGTCATCACAAAGGCAATTAGTAGAAAGAATTAAGTCAACTTAAAGAGCACAGTAATATCTTATGACAAATGTTATGCCAAGAGACAGCAGTCACAAAAGTACAGAAACAAAGAACAAACGACGAGGCTTCTTACATCAGTGTTAAATGATTCAAGGAATAAGAAGTATTGTACTGTTTTCAAATCCACCAGAAAAAACACTAAGAAAGCTACGTGCAACATTGTTTTTTTTTTTTTTTGAAGGATCTTACGTTGATTCCTTTGGTGGACGGTGGTGTCTTCCTTGTAAGAACAAGAGCTGAATGTAAAAATAAATTATGCCTGCAAACAAAATAACTTGGAAGTGGTTAATACAGTGACTTGACAACCACGCTGTAGTAATAATTATAAGATGAGTTGCTTACGGCATGACAAGGGCACCCAAGAGAGCAATGGCATCTCCGGTGGCTCCGCTGCCCTTGAGACTGGGCACTAATAATCCCTTTAACACCTCAGATGCGGGGGGTTTCACGTAGCCCAATTCTCCAAAGTAGCAGGCCGCCATGACGAACACCAACATGGATATTAGCAACTGAAGCTTCCGGACCTAGACAAAAACATATATATATATTGTTTAGCAATTTGTTTATTATATTATAAGACACATATTTGAGCTCTTCGAACAAATCAATGTATAATAGTAACATGGTGATCAGGCCCTATGCCCATTAATTTTCTTGAAAAAAAAGAAAGCTCTAGTTTTGACTAGTTACCCCATATCTTTGTAATCCGAGAAGTGCAAGAGTGCTCAATCCTGTGATAAGAACTCCCGTCCATACGGGTATGTGGAACAATATATTGAGTGCAAAGGCTGTTCCTATCACTGCATCAAACCAATGAAACAGAGGCATTCTCATGAGCCAAACTGATTAAAGAAAGAAGCTCCCACAGAAATTTGACCTCAAAACCAACCTTCAGGTATATCGGCCGCAATGACTGCCACCTCTGCAAGCAACCACAAGCACAGCTCAGCAAGGTGCTTCCCTGTTTTAAATTTGGTGAACAATATTGAAGTATATATACTTAATTTGATTACAATACAAAGTTTCCAGTCGACCAAAGTATAGAAACTAGCATGCATCGTTACGGTACCTGTTGTTACTCCAAGATTTGCTGCTAAAGACTGGATGATTAACGCGAAAACCAGCCCAATTAAGATAACCCAGAGGAGCTGTTGCCGTCGTAATCATTTTTTGTATCAATTTAAGATAAAGTAAAGAACTAATTGAAGAAATAATGTCAAAGATTAAACTAGAGGTCCCATAAATTGGCAGCAAGCATACATGACTGCTGTTCTCTGTTTCAGGTTTACCTCGTATTTGTGATCAGATCCAGCTTGCAGGTCGGTTTCCACTGTCCCAAAGTTACAGCATTAGATTCATAGACCTAAATAAATGGGAGAGAGAAAGAGAGAAATAGAGAAAGATAGAGATGTACAATTCCCAGGATCAAGATAAGCCAGCGAAACAAGAAATCCGGGTCCAACATGTGCTAGAAACTTTTTCCATCCGGGCTCCTGTCAAAATATGATTATTTAACAGAGGAAAAAGGATAGTTATACAGATTAAAAAATAGTAAGTATGTAGAGCCAACAGGCTAGTTTCTTTGTTCATATATATATATATATATATAACCAAGTGTTTAACTGAAAAATATTTTCAGCACTGGTGAGTTGCCATGCTACTGAAAGTCATGCAACATAAAACATTGAAGTAAAATGATGGACAAAACCTACTGGTTCGTTGAAATTTCAGTATAAGATAAATTTAATCTTATTTTTTTTGTATTTTAAACTGCATAATTACTAGAATGCAGTTATAGGAAAAGTAGGTAGAAATGGATAAAATTAAAAGGTGGCAGGATGGTTTTCTACTAAACTAGTTGTGCCTGGTGCATATAGGTAACGTGTTAGTGTTGCAATTATTATTATTATTATTATTCTCTTTTTCGTTTTCTTTTAAGTGTAACTACAAGTTAATTCAAAATAAAATTCTTGCTTATAAACTAATAATGTAAGCAAAAATTTTATTTAGAAGTAACTTATAGTTCCTCACAAAAATATAGGAAAAGAAAATATTAATGAGATGTGCTAGCCATTAGCTGGCAAAAGAAGGCAAATATGAAAGAAAAGGCCGGGGTGGTGGGTAAAGAAAGAAGAGAGGGGTGGGAACTGGGAAATCTCCAGAGAAACCTTCTCTTTGTTGTCACCATTGTGAGCACCATCCACTGTTATTGCTGTGCCTGTAGGCATTTCCTCCATTTCTTCAGCAGCTGCAATTCTATTACTCCCTCTTCCATGTTTACCGTCTCTTCTGATCTCTCTGTCCTCAACACACACCTCCATTTCTCTCTCTCTGTGTTATTCTACGAAATGAATGCCAACAAGGGATGCCTTCTGAGAAGCAGCTTCCCTCAATTTATATAGGTCTTATAACTATAAAAAATGTTCTAAAACACACTTGGTTTACCTTACTCAAAACATTAGGTATGTATATTAAATCCATTTTTAATTAAACCCCCACTGGGAGAGGATTTGGGTGTGGCACCATTTGTGCTGCCATTTCGACGTTGTTACAAAGTGACGTTGTTACAAAGTTTAAGAAATTTAGAAATGCGTGTGGTGCTATCAAAGCTCAGAGGGCTAATTTGTATTGGACTGGGTTTGAGTCCAAGGGTTGAGATTAAATCAAGTCATGGGTATACATGGGCTTGAGGATTAGTTTAATCTCATTGGATTAGTCCATTGGAGTTTTTGTTGAGTCTGGGACTGGCCCACTTCATAGATATATTTAAACTCTAGTTCTAGGGTTTGAAGGATATAGAGAACAGATTCTTTTCTCCCAATAATTTTTTCTCTTATCTCTCTCATCTTCTTCCTCCTCCAGAGCGCGTTTATCTTCTTCCTCCTTCCAGGAATTCGTGTGTGATCCAACAAACGAAGGCATCCCCTCTCTGCACCGTGTATTCACTGGATCAGTCCACAGTGTGTGGCTCATCTTCGTGGGTCTCAAGCTTGCAAGAGGCAAGGCTTCCGTGGAAAGACTTTCATCATGTGAAGGGAGCAAGAGGCAAAGCTTCTATGGAAAGAAGCCTCGCATAGGCTTCCGTGCATGCCTTTTGGAAACCAGCCACGAATAAGACGGAAACATGGCTTTGGAGGAGTTTCTTCACAGGAGGAGACGCACAGCTTCTTTGACCCGTTGACCTGCGAAAATAGAAGATGTGGAATAAGAATTAATTTCAGTCATCTTCTTTGGGAATTAATTTCGAAAGCCGAAACGGTGAAGGATGAATTAATTCCAGACGAAAGTAGTTGTTATGTTTTTAAATCTTGGATCAAGAGACTATACACCTAATTGTTGATAACAAAAGGGTGAAAGCCAAGGGTACTTTTTCAGCGAAGTTGATCTCATTACCGTTCATCAGGACTAAACCCCAACAATTGGTATCAGAGCCTGGTTCAGTAACAAGAAGAAGTTGTTTGGAGATTTTAAAGCCTGGTTCATGAACAAGAATAAGTTGTTTGGAGATCTTCAAAGGGTTGAAATAATTTCAACAAGGTCCATCAAGGTACTTCTTAATTTCTAAAATTTATTTTTGTGCTATTTTGTTTTGGTTGAGATCTCGCCATGGGTAGTAGCATAAAAATAGATTTTGAAAAGTTTGATGGTAAGAAAAGTTTCTCCATGTGGAAAGTCTGGGTAGAGGATCTTCTTGTGCAGCAGGGTTTAGATTTGGCTTTGGAGAAAAGGCCAGATGGGATGACAGATAAGCAGTGGATGTCGTTGGAGAAAAAGGCATGTTCAATGATCAGGGGATGTCTAACGGATTTAGTCCTTTATTCAGTGCTGGAGGAGAAGACCCCGAAGGAACTCTGGTCGAAGTTGCAAGCCCTCTACATGGGGAAGAACATGTGCAATAAGTTGATGTTGAAGAAGCGCCTCTATAGCCTTCGGATGTCAGAAGGTGGAGATGTGCTGGGCCACATCCAGGCGTTCGACTAGGTGAGCAATGAATTGCTGAATATCGGGGTCAAAATGAAGGAGGAAGATAAGGCACTTTTGCTATTATGTTCGCTATCCATATCACATGACTCATTGGTCACGACGCTGCTCTATGGGAAGGAGACATTATTCTATGAAGATATTGTCTCGGTGCTTCAGACGAATGAGCAGAGGGAGAGGATGACCAAGGACGCTGTTCTCTAGGAGGATCTATAGTTGGGGAAAGGTCAGGCAGAGGCATGGACAGGAGCAGGCCTAGGGGATGGTACAGTCCAAGAAGGCTAAGTGCTACAAGTATGGTGAGGTGGAACATTTTAAAAGGGATTATCCTAAGTAAAAAAGGGAGAAAAGGGAGGATCTGAGTCTGTGAGTACAGTTGCAGGACAGGAGGTGGAGGATGATCTCTTGGTGGTATCAGATGGTCACAGTCACAGTACAGAGATGTGGACCTTGGATTCAGCTTGTTCTCATCATTACGCTCCCAACCGGTCGTGGTTCAGTACTTACACAGAGGTTGATAAAGGGTGTGTGACTCTTGAGGATGATCACCCTTGCAAGGTGGCAGGGATTGGCACAGTGAGGGTGAGATGTTTGATGGCATGGTGCGTACTCTTACCAGCGTGAAGCATATCCCAGAACTCAAGAAGAATCTGGTGTCACTGGGGTATCTGGAGCAGACTGGATACAGCTTCAGCAGTCATGCTAGGAGTGGAATTCTGAATATCTCTAATGGAGCTATGGTGGTGATGAGAGGGAGAAGGCTGGAGAACAACTTATACAGGTTGGAGGGCTCTATGGTGATAGAAAAATATGAGGCAACAGCTATGGAACAGGATCCTCGGGATGTGTACAGGATGTAGCATTACCGTCTAGGCTGCATAGAAGACAGGGGAATGAAAGAACTGAGAAAGAGAGGACTACTTTTGGACCTGAGTGGTGGAGTCATGAAGATCTGTGAGCCATGTCAGATGTGAAAGTAGAGGAGTGTGCAGTTCTTGGTCAGCACAGCTAGGAGTGCAGAACCCCTGGAATTAGTACACATGGATGTCTGGGGACCAGCCCTGGTTTCTGCAAGGAATGAGGCCAGATACTTCTTTATCTTGATAGATGATTTCTCAGAAAATCAGTGGATCTACTTCATGAAGGAGAAATCAGAGGTCTTCACCAAGTTTAGAATCTAGAAGGCTGAGGTGTAGAGGGAGCAGGGTAGGAATGTGAAGTGTCTAAGGTCAGATAGTCACGGGGAATACACCAGCAGGGAGTTTCAGAGATTTTGTGAGGAGTGGGGCATCAAAAGGCACTTCTCGGTAATGAAAACTTCTCAACATGAAGGGATGGCTGAGAGAATGAACAGAATACTGTTGGAAAAAGCAAGGTGCTTGAGGCTACAGGCAGGGCTTCCAAAGATGTTGTGGGTTGACGTAGTAGATGTAGCCAGCTACTTGGTCAATCGGTCACCGCACACTAGGTTGTATGGAGGCATTCATAGGAGATATGGTCTGGAGGGAAGATAAGCCTGAACCATCTGAGGGTATTTGGATGCACGACATATGTGCATGTTGGTGCTAGGGAGCGGAGTAAGTTGAACGCCAGGTCTAAGAAGATGGTGTTCCTGGGCTACCCGCATGAAATCAAGGGGTATCGGCTGTGGGACCCCTTGGATAAGAAGGTTTTCATCAGCAGAGATGTGACCTTCGATGAGAGCTTGATCCTTCGGAGCAGAGATGGTATAGATGCATAGCAGGACTACAGGAGGTTGAACACAATAACACTAGTCAGATGACCTCCTACACAGTCATGTCATTTGCTAGTAGACCAGGAGGATTTGAGATTCAGGTGGAGAAGACTGACAGAGGGGTCAAAATCTAGAAAGTTCAGCAGGATGCAGCTGAGCAGAGGACTCAGGAGGATGCAGCTGGGCAGGGGACTGATACTGGGATCGCATTACACAGGCCCAGAAGGAATGTGCGACCACCAGTTCGATACGGCTTTGAGGATTCGGTGTCATATGCCCTGATGACATCGAATGGAGATCCTTACACCTATGAGGAGGTTGTGGAGAGCCAGGACAGCCAGGACAGAAATGGGTGGGTCCAGGCTATGGCAGGAGATGCAGGCTATGGCAGAGGAGATGCAGTCTCTCTACAAGACTGGCACGTGGTAGGTGGTCCAGCTGCCACAAGGAAAGAAACCCATTGATTGGGAATGAGTTTATCAGCGCAAGAAAGAGCCTTCAGAGCAAAGTGATATCAGGTACAAGGCAGGGCTAGTGGCCAGAGCATACTTTCGGAAGGAAGGCTTCGACTACAGAGAGCAGGTAGAAGAAGGTGGAGTGCAGCTGCTGAAGGTACATACTAAGGAGAACCCAGCAATACATTGACCAAGGTTTTTTCACGAAACAACTTTCGTAGGGATTGCAGCTGATGGACACGGTGGACGTGCTGAGGCCTTGAAAGCACCAAGGTGGAGATTGTTGGGCCTGGTGTGGTGCTATCAAGGCTCAGGGGGGCTAACTTGTATTGCGCTGGGTTTGAGTCCAAGGGTTGAGATTAAATCAAGTCACGGGTGTACACGGGCTTGGGGATTAGTTTAATCTCATTGGGTTAGTCTATTAGAGTTTTTGTTGAGTATGGGACTGGCCCACTTTGTGGATGTATTTAAACTCTAGTTCTAGGGTTTGAAGGATATAGAGAACAGATTCTTTTCTCCTAATAATTTTCTCTCTTATCTCTCTCATCTTCTTCCTCCTCCAGAGCGTGTTTATCTTCTTCCTCCTTCCAGGAATTCATGTGGGATCTAGCAAATGAAGGTATCCCCTCTCTGCACCGTGTATTCGCTGGATCAGTCCATAGCGTGTGGCTCATCTTCGTGGGTCTCAGGCTTGCAAAAGGCAAGGCTTCCGTGGAAAGACTTCCATCACGTGAAGGGAGCAAGAGGCAAAGCTTCCGTGAAAAGAAGCCTTGCATAGGATTTCATGCATGCCTTTTGGAAACCAGCCACGAATAAGACGGAAACGTGGCTTTGGAGGAGTATCTTCACGGGAGGAGACGCACGGCTTCTTTGACCCATTGACCCGTGGAAATAGAGACGAGGAAGAGGAATTAATTTCTGTCATCTTCTTTGGAAATTAATTTCGAAAGCAGGTGAAAGAGGAATTAATTCTAGACAGTAAAGTAGGAATTAATTCCAGACGTAAGAGGTTGTTATATTTTTGAATCTTGGATCAAGAGACTATACACCTAATTATTGATAATAAAAGGGTGAAAGCCCCAGAATACTTCTCCAACGAAGTTGATCCTACTGAGGACTAAACCCCAATACTATGACAAAGCATGGGGGAATTTTCGTTTTTCTTTTTTGTGTGTGTGTCGTCCCGACGGGTATTTGTTTAAGCACGTAACGTGTAGTGGTTCATTTACTTTAGTTGGGAAATCCTGCAGGGATCTCCACTAAAGAAAAGGAGTGGTTAGGAAATACAATAGGCCATAGAACCCTCTTGAATTTTGAAGAACACATCAAACATTTCCAAGGATAGCAAGGTAGAACATATTATTATGAGAACATTTTTTTCTTGGCTGTGATAATTATGAGAACATATTGAAAATGTTAAATTGTAAATGATTAATTTAAATCCCTGCGAAATTCAGAATTATGAAAATATATCATTTTTTTAATTTCAGGAAAATGGTTTCAGAAATATTTATTCCATCTAATATTCAAAGTATCCAACTTCTATTGGTTAAGGACCATTTTTATATAAATTATTGCTAAATCTAGAAACAAGCAAACATTTATCCGCAGCTCATAGGTCATCTAGAATATAATTAACACTTTAGATTTTCCTAAGAACTTAATGTTGGAAACTAAACTTGATTGTTGGAAATTACTGCATAGGAAGTTGCTGTTATTTAATTGCTGCATAGGAAGTTGATGTTATTTAATTGCTGCATAGGAAGTTGCTGTTATTTAATTATTGCATAGGAAGTTGCTATTTTGAATTAAGTATTGTGGAAGACCAAGAGTCATTTTGTAATTATAAAAGGTCATGTATCCTTTCACGTATGAGTATGAAAAATAGAAAGAATCCAGAAATTTGCCTAAACGAAAATATCTTCTCATCTTCCAATAAATTTGGTATCAAAGACACAAAAAATCCATGGCCTCCATGAACTTTGTTCAATCCCAAATACCCAAACTCACTAAAGACAACTATGACAACTGGAGTATCCAAATGAAGGCTTTGCTTGGATCCCTTGATGTTTGGGATCTTGTAGAAGACGGCTACATGGAGCCGACCGAAGGTGAAGCAATGCTCACACAAGAGCAAAGAAAGCAACATAAGGAGTCAAAAAAGAAAGACAAGAAGGCTCTCTACATACTATACCAAAGTGTAGATGAAGGCACATTCGAGATTATCGCTGGAGCTGCAACATCAAAGGAGGCATGGGACTTATTGCATAAGGCACATAAAGGAGTAGAAAAGGTGAAAAAGATTCGGCTACAATCTTTGAGGTCTGAATTTGAATCTTTCAAAATGATAACTGGGGAGTCAATTTCTAATTATTTTTCAAGATTGATGTCTATAGTCAATCAATTGAAAAGAAATGGTGAAGAAATTACTAATGTTCGAATCATGGAGAAAATTTTGTGCTCTTTAGATGCAAAATTTGACTTCATTGTTGTAGCCATTGAAGAATCAAAGGAATTAGAAGAGATGACTATAGAGCAACTCATGGGCTCTTTACAAGCACATGAGCAAAAGCTGTCTAAAAGGATGGAGGAGAAACACATCGAGCAAGTACTTCAAACAAATCTTACACTACAAGAAAAAGGTGATCTTAAAGATCAAACAAGTTTCCATGGTCGAGACCGTGGAAGAAGAGGAAGAGGTGGAAGATTTCATCAAGATCAACCTCAAAGAAGTCAAGGAGACATAAGAGACCACCATGCCCGAGGTCGTGGTAGAGGAAGATTTTTTAATCCTAGAGGAAGAGGAAGGTATGGACAACAAGCACTACAATGTTTTATTTGCAAAAATTATGGGCACTATGCTAAAGATTGTTGGTACAAAGATAATGTTAATTATGTTGATGAGAAAATTCATTTTATAAAAGAATAAGAAGAAGAAGTAACTCTACTTTTGGCCTACAATAACATTACTGGTGCTATCAAAAGAAGTACTTGGTATCTAGACACAGGTGCTAGCAATCATATGTGTGGGATAAAGGACATGTTTTTTAAGATGGATGAAAGCTTCAAAGGCTCAGTGACTTTTGGAGACTTCTCTAAAATGCCAGTTGAAGGGAAAGGTAAAATCCTTATCAAGCTTCAAAATGGCACTCAAAATTTTATTTCAGATGTCTATTATGTTCCAGACATTAAAAATAACATTCTTAATTTGGGCCAATTGCTTGAAAAAGGCTATGACATTCACATGAAAGAATTGGGTCTTTCTGTCAGAGACAACAACAATACTCTTATTGCACATGTTCCTATGTCAAAAAATAGAATGTTTGAGCTAAGTTTGCATGTTGATGGCTCCTCTTGTATGTTAACACAAAGTCTTGATGACTCTACTCTATGGCATCTTAGATATGGACATTTAAACTTTGATGGATTAAAACTTTTGTCTAGCAAGAATATGGTGACAGGAATGCCTTGGCTGAAAATGTCTAAGGAAAAATGTGAAACTTGCATAGTTGGAAAGCAACAAAGGAGAACCTTCATTTCAGGAAGATCAAGAAGAGCAACAAAACCATTGGAATTGATACATTCAGATGTTTGTGGCCCAATCAAACCAACAACTATGGGAGGTAATGAATATTATCTTTCCTTCACCGATGATTATTCTGGAAAGACATGGGTTTATTTATTAAAAAAAAAGAGTGAAGTGTTTCAGAAATTTAAGGAATTTAAGTTGCTTGTTGAAAAACAAAGTGGTTTTCAAATTAAAGCTTTGAGATCGGATCATGGTGGTGAGTATTTATCCAAAGAGTTTTCAAATTTTTTCAAAGCACAAGAAATTTTTCATCAAGTTACTATGCCTTATTCACCTCAACAAAATGGGGTTTCAGAAAGAAAAAATCGAACTATTTTAAATATGGTTCGATGTATGTTGAAAGATAAAAATATGCATAAAGAATTTTAGGGAGAAGCAGTTGCTTGTGCAGTTTATTTGTTGAACAGATTTCCATCAAAAAGGCTTCACAATATGACACCTGAGCAAGCATGGAGTTCATACAAGCCTAAGGTTGATCATCTTCGTATTTTTGGAAGTGTTGCTTATATCAAAGTGCCTGATGAGAAAAGGATCAAACTTGATGACAAAGGAGAAAAGTGTATTCTTTTAGGATATGCTGAAAATTCAAGTGGCTATAAGTTGTATAATCCTATTACAAAGAGAGTGATTTTTTTAAGAGATGTTGAATTTGATGAAAGCAAATGTGGAGCTGGCAAGATAACAATAAAATGCAAGAAAATAATGAAGAAGAAGAGTCACAACATCAAGAAGAAATTCCATCAACTCCACAACAAAGTCCAAGACATTCATCTCCACAAGAAAGTTCCAGTGGCTCATCCTCAAATAGAGCACACAAAACTCGGAGTGTGCAAGAATTGCTTGACGTCACAAGGCGTCTTGATGCTAATGATTATACTATGTTTTGTCTTTTTGCATGTTATGATCCAATTGAGTTTTATGAAGCAAATAAAGAAGAAAAATGGAGAAATGCCATGCATGAAGAAATTTCATCAATAGAGAAAAATGACACTTGTGAACTCACAAATCTTCCCCAAGGTCATCAAGCCATTGGAGTCAAATGGGTGTATAAAACAAAAACAAATGCAAGTGGAGAAATAGAAAAACACAAAGCCCGCTTGGTAGTAAAAGGCTACAAACAACAATATGACATTGACTATGATAAAGTTTTCTCTCCTGTTGCTCGAATGGAAATGGTACGCCTTCTCATTTCCTTAGCAGCTCAAATGAAATGGAAAATTTTTCAAATGTATATGAAATCAGCCTTTTTGAATGGATATTTGAATGAAGAAGTCTATGTAGAACAACCTTTGGGTTTCATTCAAAAAGGACAAGAAGACAAAGTCTACAAACTCAAACGAGCTCTTTATGGATTGAAACAGGCTCCACGAGCTTGGAATACAAGGATTGACAAGTATTTTGCTGAAAATGGTTTTCAAAAATGCCTTCTTGAACATTCTCTTTATATGAAGTCTAATCATGTTGGTGATGTTCTATTTATTTGTCTATATGTGGATGATTTGATATTCACAGGAAATAATCTTGCAATGATTGAAGTTTTCAAGACTTCAATGATCAAAGAATTTGAAATGACAGATTTTGGCTTAATGTCTTATTTTCTGGGTATTGAAGTAAATCAATCAGATGAAGGCATATTTATTTCACAAAGCAAATATGCAAAGGAAATTTTGAAGAAATTCAAGATGAAGAATTGCAATTCAAGCACCACCCCAATTGAATACAATACTAAATTAAGTAAAGATGGAGAAGGAGATCTTGTCAATCCAACATATTACAAAAGTTTGGTTGGAAGCTTAAGATATCTTACAAATACAAGGCCGGATATTGCTTATAGTGTTGGAGTTATAAGTCGTTACATGGAGAAGCCAAGAATGGATCATTTAATTGTTGCAAAAAGAATCCTTCGATATATCAAAGGTACGCAAGATTATGGTATTTTCTATTCATCTACTAATCCAATAAAATTAGTTGGTTTTTGTGATAGCAATTGGGCAGGAGATATTGATGATAGAAAAAGTACGAGTGGATTTACCTTTTATATTGGAAGTGTAGCATTTACATGGTCTTCAAAGAAAGAACAAATTGTTACACTTTCATCATGTGAAGCAGAGTATGTTGCTGCAGCAAATTATGTTTGTCATGCACTTTGGCTTCAAAGACTACTACAAGAAATGAAGATTTCACAAAAGAGCCAACCAACATTTTTGTTGATAACAAATCTGCTATACAACTTGCAAAAAATCCAGTCTTCCATGATCGAAGTAAGCATATTGATACAAGATTTTACTTCATTCGAGATTGTATCAAAAATCAAGAAGTACAACTTCTCCACATTTCAACAAAAGATTAGGTAGCTGATATCTTCACAAAAGCCCTCAAGGAAGAAGAGTTCAAGAAGTTAAGAAGCATGCTTGGAGTCATGAAGAATCAAGTTTAAAGGGGGGTGTTGGAAACTAAACTTGATTGTTGAAAACTGCTGCATAGGAAGTTGCTGTTATTTAATTGCTGCATAGGAAGTTGCTGTTATTTAATTGCTGCATAGGAAGTTGATGTTATTTAATTGCTGCATAGGAAGTTGCTGTTATTTAATTATTGCATAGGAAGTTGCTATTTTGAATTAAGTATTGTGGAAGACCAAGAGTCATTTTGTAATTATAAAAGGCCATGTATCCTTTCACGTATGAATATGAAAAAATAGAAAGAATCCAGAAATTTGCCCAAAAGAAAATATCTTCTCCTCTTCCAACACTTAAAGCTTTGTTTTCATGCCTCATGTGTCTCAGTGTTGTTTCATTCTTGTTATTCTCATGTAATCTTGTCTAAGAAAAATGAAGCTCTTGTGCAAGCGCACGTCCTTTAATAAATCTCCGGTTATGTAATTTTCAAAAAGATGTATGAGATATTTGCAGATATGATATTGGATATCATGTTTCGTGTCTTGGATCTTGTTGATGTCCTAGCTAGCTAATTGTTTGCATGATATCAGACGTATCAGATCGATAGACCTTTGCTTGTCTTGTTACATGCGTTAACATTTAGGCGTTGGATCTCAGCACTCCATGACCAGGTGCTAGTTCTGCCAATTGTGGTGAACGATAACCTATAAGAAATACTTACTTTTTTTCCCCTTTTCAGCAAAGTTTTAAAGAAATTAATTGCACGAAATATTTATAATTACTATCAGAATTAGATAGAGCTTTATGGGTGTTCGCATAGATTTACTTCTATATTGGAGCGGTCATCATATTTAATTGCATTATCAGGCAAGTTAAGGGTAGCAAACCAGCTGCTAAGATCTTGTGGCAACGACTAGGAAGTTGGAGCATCTCACATTGACTTTAGTTAAATTCTATCAAGATAACTAGAAGTTCCAACCACCAAGAATCCCAGTGAACCTTAAAAAAAAATTAAAAAATATAGGCTCAAAAAAATTAATTTGTTTTTTTGAGATTCCGTCATAAGCTCTATCCACAAGCACACATATATACATGCATGCATTCTTTCTCTCTTCTTTGATTTTCTTCCTGCCATGGTGATGTTTGTGTCCTACACCCTTTAAAGTCGGATGTATGTTGGATGTTTTGCTGGGCCTAATGAAATAAAGGCCATGATGAGCAACAAAACAAAGCAAATAGTAGTAATTGTTTGACTATGCTGTGACCAAATAAAATGGTAACTTATTATGGGGGTTGGCTAGGCTGATTTTGGATTGCTTTGAAGGGAAAGCACAATGTCTTGGCCCTGTAATCGGTGACTTTAGTTAGGATCATTCACTACCAGAAATTAACCTTTCAAAAATTAACCTTTCAGGATTCGTAAAACTTTGAGCAAAGGGAATTTTTCAAGGGATTTACTAACCAAAATGCATTTGCTACTCCTGAAAATTACTAGAATGAAAACTTTGCATTCCTATTTCTATTGGAATTATTGCTTTAGTTCCAAATACTAGGATATATGATGTTTGTCTAAGAGAGACTCTACTTGTAGTATGATAAGCCCATAAAATGTTATGTAGCTCTTCTATTCATAATCCCTTGGCTTTGTCAAGTTAGGTTTTAAAAGCTTGTAATATTGCTAGATTCATTACCTCTACTTATCTATTGGTTTAAGGATGAGCAACCAAAAAGAATCTCTGCACTATATTTAATTCTTCACAAAAATCCTTGAATTGTGAGTTGTCAAATTGTTTTTCATTATAGGTGATGAGTATTTTTGGAATGCCAAACCGATAAATGATTGACTTCTATATAAAATTTTGCATATCTTTTTTGGTTATCTTTGTAAGGGTTCTACCTTTTCCCATTTAGTAAATAGCTACTAAGAAAAACTTTCTTTGTCTAGGTGCTAGTGGGAAATTTGAGCAAATAGCCACAGAATACTGATTGTAAAAAGATCAGAAGAGGGTTGATGAATTACCAAAGAGTACTTCGTATGCTAATGCTCGGCCTCCAATGTAATTTCAACAAATTCTTTATGAATTTCTCTTAGCACATTCTACTATGATCGAAAACATCTGAAATAGGGTAACGTATAATTATAAGATCTCCTAAATAGTATTCCATTTACTATTGTGATTTAGCTGCAATCCTTATAACTTTAAGCTTATTTGAAGGTACAATAGCCTTTTCAATATAAGAGAATATCAGATCAATCTAGCTTGGTACTAAGTTGGTTGGTTGTATTTCCTTCTCTATCATAAGATATTTTCTCAAAATGTACAACTTGACTATTTAAAAATTTCAAGAAAGCTAACTTTGATAATGCATCTGCTTGTATTCTCCATACGAGAAATAGCTTGAACTTCAAACTATTAAAAAGAAGTACTTAAAGGCTTAACTTTCTGCAAATACTAGATTAAATGAGGTCCCTTAACCTCAAAAGTTCCTTGAACTTGATTTACTACTAATTGTGAATCACTATATACTTTTACATGTTGTACCCTAAGATCATCATCTAACTTGAGTCCAGTGATCAATGCTTCATATATAGCTTCATTCTTGAAAGTTTTAAATTCAAACATCAAGGAATAAGGTTTTTTTGTCTAATCCAGATTTATTAGAAGTATTCTTGCTCCACTTTCCAGCTGATTTGATGATCCATTTACACATATTTCTCATGTCAGATTGTCTACATCTTTTGATTCTCTAATTCTCTAATTTTGAAGATTTTTTTAAAGTATCTTTTTGATTGGATCCAGATAATTAAAAAGTTTTCTAAGCTTTAGTTATTCTCTAATTTTCTAAGCTCTAATTTATTTGCTATTTTTTAATGATTAGTTATTTATAATTGATGTTTTTTCTTAATTATATTAATTTTTTTTAAGGTATCAAGATTATAATTTTATAAGTATATGGATATCATATGATTTTTTTGAACGTAAAACAATAATATTAACTCTTTTGCCTTTAAAGGCTTAATGCTGCGAAGTGATTAATTTGAAAGCCCAATCGTCTCGAAAGTGACCACCTTATTCTGATTTTTATTTTTGAAAAAGTCTTCATGCACATGCACCAGAGGTGCCTATTTGCTACGCGTCCATACGTTTATGCGTGCGGAGTGCGCAGTGATCCAATAGTACCCATTTGCCACATACTCATGTGAGCGTACATGCGGAGCACGCTGCGGCTCAATAAGTCATGGCATGCATGCCTGCATGCATGCGCCAATGGCTGCATCTGATGCATGCCGCTTCCTTTATTTTTTATTCGCTGATACGTCCGGTTCGTATCATGGTCCATGGACCTTCGGCTCCTCGGCTCTTCGAGGCACAGCCGACAGCCTTTGATTCCTCCGTGGAATCCGGCCAGCGATCATTCTTCTCAGGCTAGGGTGGAAGGACGCAATGCCCTTTCTTAAATTGTATTCCATGATCTTGCTATTCGAAAATTTATGCAGTCAACTGCACCAGACTTATGTTGCTGTGGTTTCCTGCATGCCGTTAAAGAACTGGGCCCTGATACCATATATAATATTATGCAAAAGCTTTGATATCACTTATTGTCAAGAAAGAGAAGCTTTGATAGCATGTTGTATGCGTGCAATTAAAAAAAAAATAAAGAAGAAAATAGTGCATAAGAATTTCACATGATTCCATCAAACTAACATTCATTCATTTGGCAAAGATGCTAAATCATTCATTAAAAAAAATTAAAGATTACAATAATTATTTTTTCATTAGGAACTCTCACATAAAACCCTCAACCTATATATCGAAGAGAATCTTCTCTTGAATTTCTCAATAACACTCTCAATTCCTTTAAAGGTTCTTTTTGAAAATCATATGCAGATTAAGACTCAGGTTCTTGTTGAAAATCTATTTTAAACTTATTAATGCCAAGACAAACCCTAAAGAGGATATTTTAGAATAACTTATGTGCAACCAGCCAGTCCCTTACTGATTTAACCTGCTTTCTAATTCATTACTTGTTTTTTCATTTCCACACCATGCTATTGGCATTATCAAGAATACACATAGATGAAGACGCACAAGTTCTACCTCTCCATGCTTGAAAGAAACTTCTTTCATGCATGGCAGAATCAAGCTATTACATAACTTTTTTTTATTCGTTCGTAGGGTGTCTTAGAAGATATGCATCCTTGTTTAGTCGGAAAGAGGGATGTCAGCAAGATCCTCCCTGTACGGTACAGCTCCAATCCCATTGTCGTTGACCTTCGCACAATGTATTCCCCTCTCCATCTCGGTGAGATCAGGCGAATCGATAAACGTCACAACTGTATCCTTCCTAAAGGTTAAATAGATAACTGCAAGGACGTAGACAGCCACGATAGGAAAGATGATGGTGCTGATAAAAATATTGGCAACCTTTGGTAGGCTATTATGGACAAGCCAATCAACAAATTGGGTGATTAGAAAGTAGATGTTGATTCCAATTATACATAATCCGAGGATCCATGAAAAGATGATGATCTGCATCAATGAATATATATGTAACTTGAATTAGCATAAAATGTAATGACATTTGTGTATGAAAGATAATTTTGGATTTTTACAAAATAATAGCAGAAAAGAGCATATACCTATATATATCTTACACGCCACCTTTGTTTATTTTATTTTAAGTTTGATTGATCACCAGAGCTAACAGAAATTTGATTATGAAAAGTGTTGAATTCTTGATCATAAAAATTCTGGTTAAAAAAGAAGCTTCTTGCCTTCGTACTCAATTGTCCTTCTTCCCAAAATTATATATCATAGTTTCTTACTATTATTCTAGGTGTGCAGCCAGGTCATATTTTATGCTTTTTGTAAATGCCTTTCACTTTTATATTTATAGTAGATATTTTATGTTTATATATGTGTGTGTGTGTCTCTGTATGTGTGTAAATAAGTTTAAAGAACTTAGAGTCTACATTATTTTAAGTTGAAAATTTTTCATGTTATATAAATGCAGGTTGACAAAATATACAGGAGGAAAGTACACGCTCCTAAATTTCTATTGGAACAGTAGTGTAATAGCGTGGCTAAGGCTTTTTTACAAGAGCGTACTACGGTAGTTGGTAGGCTTGAGCTGTTGGCCGGCAAGGCAATGTCAACGAATGCAACAAGACAAATTGGTTATGCTTAAAAAAAAAAAAAAAACTCACGGAGATTGAATTTTTGTGAGGTCCCATCTTTGTACGGCTGCTGCTGAATTTGAGAAGAGGAATCAGAGCAAATGGCAGTTCAAAGGAGAGTATCATCTGTACATTAATTTAATACGTTGGTTAATGGCATCATCTTTAGAATAATCACAATTATTATTCAAGGAAAGAGAAACATGGTGGCACCAATCAGATCAGATCTGCATGACGTACGGTCCCCTCGAATTAATCTCTTTTTTATTTTTCAAAGTGGAGTTTTAATTAATGGTCAATGAAAGATATATACCGATGCGATGATGATAAGCCGTCCAGCTCCCGAAGAACCACCGATGATGGAGACAATGAGACTGGGAGCTATAGCGATGCACCTTGTCATGAGGTTCCTCAGCCATTTTTTCATTCTGATGTCCAGGAATCCCTTCAAAAAAAAAAAAAAATTCTAACGTCTCTTTTTTCTCAAAATTTCCCAAGGTGCCAACTAAGCCATTGACGGAGTTAATTTAGGGTAATAATATATACTATTAATTACCTGCATGATGTATTGACCAGCATATGTACCAGTAATGGTGGAGCTTTGTCCAGAAGCTAGCAATGCAATCGCATACACTACCGAGCTTGATTTTCCTAAGACATTCTATGAGAACACAGAATGAAACAATTTTCAATCCTCTATAATTTACGTTTTTTTGATAAAATAAAATTATTTCGATGTTAATGCCTCTCATTTATAGTTCTATATATAATTGAGATGAATATATTATATCCATAATTTCTGAAAAGAGACGTTCGGAGCATGCATGGGAGCAGACCCTAAGCAAAAATGATGCTGAGTCGAGGCTGAGGTCACTGCATCTGTCCGCGTCCTCTTGTGATAGGTTATCAGCACCGCATACGGCGCCGGAGACGGACACGACGGCGATGTTGATGAGCAGCGCAACGAACAATGCGAACCCGCTCTCCAATAGGAAGTAACGGCAGGCATTCTAATAATAATAAAAAAAAAATGTCATCACAAAGGCAATTAGTAGAAAGAATTAAGTCAACTTAAAGAGCACAGTAATATCTTATGACAAATGTTATGCCAAGAGACAGCAGTCACAAAAGTATAGAAACAAAGAACAAACGACGAGGCTTCTTACATCAGTTTTAAATGATTCAAGGAATAAGAAGTATTGTACTGTTTTCAAATCCACCAGAAAAAACACTAAGAAAGCTACGTGCAACATTTTTTTTTTTTTTTTTTGAAGGATCTTACGTTGATTCCTTTGGTGGACGGTGGTGTCTTCCTTGTAAGAACAAGAGCTGAATGTAAAAATAAATTATGCCTGCAAACAAAATAACTTGGAAGTGGTTAATACAGTGACTTGACAACCACGCTGTAGTAATAATATAAGATGAGTTGCTTACGGCATGACAAGGGCACCCAAGAGAGCAATGGCATCTCCGGTGGCTCCGCTGCCCTTGAGACTGGGCACTAATAATCCCTTTAACACCTCAGATGCGGGGGGTTTCACGTAGCCCAATTCTCCAAAGTAGCAGGCCGCCATGACGAACACCAACATGGATATTAGCAACTCAAGCTTCCGGACCTAGACAAAAACATATATATATATATATATATATATATGTTTAGCAATTTGTTTATTATATTATAAGACACATATTTGAGCTCTTCGAACAAATCAATGTATAATAGTAACATGGTGATCAGGCCCTATGCCCATTAATTTTCTTGAAAAAAAAGAAAGCTCTAGTTTTGACTAGTTACCCCATATCTTTGTAATCCGAGAAGTACAAGAGTGCTCAATCCTGTGATAAGAACTCCCGTCCATACGGGGATGTGGAATAATATATTGAGTGCAAAGGCTGTTCCTATCACTGCACCAAACCAATGAAACAAAGGCATTCCCATGAGCCAAACTGATTAAAGAAAGAAGCTCCCACAAAAATTTGACCTCAAAACCAACCTTCAGGTATATCGGCCGCAATGACTGCCACCTCTGCAAGCAACCACAAGCAGAATTTGACGTGTTTCGGGTACTCGGCTTTGCACAGCTCAGCAAGGTGCTTCCCTGTTTTAAATTTGGTAAGCAATATTGAAGTATGTACTTAATTTGATTGCAATACAAAGTTTCCAGTCGACCAAAGTATAGAAACTAGCACGCATCGTTACGGTACCTGTTGTTACTCCAAGATTTGCTGCTAAAGACTGGATGATTAACGCGAAAACCAGCCCAATTAAGATAACCCAGAGGAGCTGTTGCCGTAATCTTTTTTTGTATCAGTTTAAGATAGAGTAAAAAACTAATTGAAGAAATAATGTCAAAGATTAAATTAGAGGTCCCATAAATTGGCAGCAAGCATGGACATGACTGCCGTTCTCTGTTTCAGGTTTACCTCGTATTTGTGATCAGATCCAGCTTGCAGATCGGTTTCCACTGTCCCAAAGTCACAGCATTAGATTCATAGACCTAAATAAATGGGAGAGAGAAAGAGAGAAATAGAGAAAGATAGAGATGTACAATTCCCAGGATCAAGATAAGCCAGCGAAACAAGAAATCCGGGTCCAACATGTGCTAGAAACTTTTTCCATCCGGGCTCCTGTCAAAATATGATTATTTAACAGAGGAAAAAGGATAGTTATACAGATTAAAAATAGTAAGTATGTAGAGCCAACAGGCTAGTTTCTTTGTTCATATATATATATATATATATATATCACCAAGTGTTTAACTGAAAAATATTTTCAGCACCGGTGAGTTGCCATGCTACTACTGATAGTCATGCAACATAAAACATTGCAGTAAAGTGATGGACAAAACCTACTAGTTCGTTGAAATTTCAGTATAAGATGAATTTAATCTTATTTTTTTGTATTTTAAACTGCATGATCACTAGATTGTAGTTATAGAAAAAGAAGGTAAAAATGGATAAAATTAAAAGGTGGCAGGACGGTTTTCTACTAAACTAGTTGTGCTTGGTGCATAGGTAACGTGTTAGTGTTGCAACATATTATTATTTTTATTCTCTTTTTTGTTTTTTGTTTTTTAGTGTAACTACAAGTTAATTCTAAATAAAATTCTTGCTTATAAACTAATAATGTAAGCAAAAATTTTATTTAGAAGTAACTTATAGTTCCTCATAAAAATATAAGAAAAGAAATATGAATGAGATGTGCTGGCCATTAGCTGGCAAAAGAAGGCAAATATGAAAGCAAAGGCGGGTGTGATGGGTAAAGAAAGAAGATGAGAGGGGTGGGAAATCTCCAGAGAAACCTTCTCTTTGTTGTCACCATTGTGAGCACCATCCACTGTTATTGTTGTGCCTGTAGGCATTTCCTCCATTTCTTCAGCAGCTGCAATTCTATTACTCCCTCTTCCATGGTTACCGTCTCTTCTGATCTCTCTGTCCTCAACACACACCTCCATTTCTCTCTCTGTGTGTTATTCTACGAAATGAATGCCAACAAGGGATGCCTTATGAGAAGCCGCTTCCCTCAATTTATATAGGTCTTATAACTATAAAAAATGTTCTAAAATACACTTGGTTTACCTTACTTAAAACATTAGGTATGTATATTAAATCCATTTTTAATTAAACCCCCACTGGGAGAGGATTTGGATGTGGCACCATTTGTGCTGCCATTTCGACGTTGTTACAATGTGACGTTGTTACAAAGTGTAAGAAATTTAGAAATGCTTGTATGACAAGGCATGGGGGAATTTTCTTCTTTTTCTTTTGTATGTGTGGTCCCGATAGATATTTTGTTTAAGCACGTAACGTGTAGTGGTTTATTTACTTTAGTTGGGAAATCCTGCAGGGATCTCCACTAAAGAAAGGAGTGGTTAGGAAATACAATAGGCCATAGAACCCTCTTGAATTTTGATGAACACATCAAACATTTCCAAGGATAGCAAGGTAGAACATATTATTATGAGAACATTTTTTCTTGGCTGTGATTACTATGAGAACATATTGAAAATGTTAAATTGTAAATGATTAATTTAAATCCCTGCGAAATTCAGAATTATGAAAATATATCACTTTTTAATTTCAGGAAAATGGTTTCAGAAATATTTATTCCATCTAATATTCAAAGTATCCAACTTCTATTAGTTAAATACCATTTTTATATAAATTATTGCTAAATCTAGAAACAAGCAAACATTTATCCGCAGCTCATAGGTCATCTAGAATCTAAGACTTTAGATTTTCCTAAGAACTTAAAGCTTTGTTTTCATGCCTCATGTGTCTCAGTGTTGTTTCATTCTTGTTATTCTCATGTAATCTTGTCTAAGAAAAATGAAGCTCTTGTGCAAGCGCACGTCCTTTAATAAATCTCCGGTTACGTAATTTTCAAAAGATGTATGAGATATTTGCAGATATGATATTGGATATCATGTTTCGTGTCTTGGATCTTGTTGACGTCCTAGCTAAGCTAATTGTTTGCATGATATCAGACGTATCAGATCGATAGACCTTTACTTGTCTTGTTACATGCGTTAACATTTAGGCGTTGGATCTCAGCACTCCATGACCAGGTGCTAGTTCTGCCAATTGTGGTGAACGATAACCTATAAGAAATACTTACTTTTTTTCTCTTTTTCACCAAAGTTTTAAAGAAATTAATCGCACGAAATATTTATAATTACTATCAGAATTAGATAGAGCTTTATGGGTGTTCGCATAGATTTACTTCTATATTGGAGCGGTCATCATATTTAATTGTATTATCAGGCAAGTTAAGGGTAGCAAACCAGCTGCTAAGATCTTGTGGCAACGACTAGGAAGTTGGAGCATCTCACATTGACTTTAGTTAAATTCTATCAAGATAACTAGAAGTTCCAACCACCAAGAATCCCAGTGAACCTTAAAAATTTTTAAAAAAATATAGGCTCAAAAAATTTATTTGTTTTTTTGAGATTCCTTCATAAGCTCTATCCACAAGCACACATATATACATGCATGTATTTCTTTCTCTCTTCTTTGATTTTCTTCCTGCCATGGTGATGTTTGTGTCCTACACCCTTTAAAGTCGGATGTATGTTGGATGTTTTGCTGGGCCTAATGAAATAAAGGCCATGATGAGCAACAAAACAAAGCAAATAGTAGTAATTGTTTGACTATGCTGTGACCAAATAAAATGGTAACTTATTATGGGGGTTGGCTAGGCTGATTTTGGATTGCTTTGTAGGGAAAGCACAATGTCTTGTCCCGTAAAACTTTGAGCAAAGGAAATTTTTCAAGGGATTCACTAACCAAAATGCATTGTAAGGAATTTATGGTCACCACATTGCATCAATGAGACCATCCCCAGAGTATTTCTTCAGCGAGAAGATCCATCTTACCATTGCATCAATCTGATCATGCCTAGGGTTGCATCAGGGTATTTCTTCAATAAGGAGATCCCACTATTCAGCCAATTAATAAAGGTGTGAAAGCGGTGATTTGAACTTATGACCAAAGGGTTCAAAGGCTAGCCCCTTACCGCTGCATCAATCTAATCATTGGCAACAAATTAAGGATGTAAGCCAGTATTTCTTTCGCGAGAAGATCCCACTATTTAGCCGCAACAGTTATACGATAGAAGACGGAAAGAAGGTAGCAGCCCAAGTCCATCTTTTAAATTTTTTAATAACTTTTTTATTTTTCTATATTTTTTTTGTTTTTTCTATATTTTTTTGTATTTTTTAGTGACCCTATCTTTAGTGTATTTTTTCTTGTATCTTTTTATATTTTTTTAATGATAACTGAACCGGACATGGATTACTTAGACCACTGCAAGCAAGGTTGGATAGAGTCCAAGTAGGTTGCAAATATCGGGTTGACCCATGACCTGGCCCAACCCGACCTAACTCGAGCAAGTGATGATGGCAGAGGATGGGAAGACGATGATAACACTGAGGATCTTCGACGGGAAGGAGTTCAACATCGAGAAGGCAGCGGCGAAGCAATCAGTAATGGTCGAAAATATGATCAAGGATGGATACTTCGAGGGTGGGATCCGCTCTTAAACATCACCGGTAAAGTCCTTGTCAAGATCCTCGAGTATTGCAAGAAGCATGCTGAATTCATAGAGGCAAGCCCTCCAGCCACGATGGCAGGGCCACCACCAAGGAGGATATAGCTGCGTAGGACGCCGACTATATCAACAATGAGCAAGATGTCCTTTATATCATATAGGATATAGAGGTTTAATGATATGTAAAAAAATAAATAAGATTTTTATCGTTACTTCTAGAGAAAAGAGGTCTTGAATATGAGTTTGAATATGAGATGAATTTAATTTAACAAGAGACATAGAATATGATTGATTTGATGGCTACAATCCGTGACTCAATTCGACCTGAACTAGATTCGAACCGGATCTATATTTTATGGATTGGGATTGGGTTATACATGGACCTGACCTGAATGGTCGATTGGGTCAAGAAATTTGATCATGGATCCAATCCAATTTTTATTAGATTGGGTTTGGGTTCAATATCAAAACCCAATCAAGGAACCGGGTTAGGTTGGGATCAAGCATAACCTGGTCTGATCCTACACATTTGCAACCCTAGGTCCAAGTGTGAGATTCGCCACATCAGAATAGTTGTTAGTCCATCCAAAGATTTAGAGCTCCAATCATTTCATTCTCTAATTATTTATTTATGTATATATATAATTGGGAGGCATTTGAAAGGCAAGTTTCAAGCTATGGCGAGCTTTGTGCTTGTTAAATGGTGCTCTATGGTGCAGTTTTAGTGGCTGATTGAATAGTTCTATTTATTGGTTCAATAATAGCATGTGATATGCTATGTACTAGTTCGATGGAGCTCATCTATGAAAGGTAAGTCATTCGCGAGCTGCTCACCTCTGCTCATTTGTTGGAAGGATGGGAAGGTGGTGTGGAGTGAAGGGAGAAGTGGAATGGTTTGTTTTTAGTTAGATAAAGAGTGGTGTTTTGATAAGATTTGAATGAATTAGAGAGAGGGAGGGATGAAGGCATTTTTTTGATTTAATTAATGGTTAAAAATTAGTACATAATATTAATCTTATCTATGACTTTTATTTTTATGCTAGTAAGAGAATCTGTAAATGACATATACTTGGTACAAGATTTTAAAATCACTAAGGAATTTCTAAGAAAAAAATTTTCTTTGATATCAATTTTATTTTTAAAAATATATTACAAGTACCAAGGGATTCATCCCTCAGTAAATCTCTAAGGCACCAAACTTTTCTTACAAATTTTTTGCTAAAAATTATTTAAATAATCACTCATTGATCCCTTACAGATTACCAAGGGATTTTCAAAGAATTTATCAAGAAAAATATACCCCTAGCAAATCCCTTAAAGATTCTTTACTGTAACAAGATTTTGAATGTAATTTAAAATCCCTTAAAATTTTCTTTCTAATTCCTTGGTAATTTTTTGAGAAACATGTCCCTTGATGATATCCCTTGGTGAAAGACTGATTTTTGGTAGTGTTTCATCTTAAGTCAGAGAAGTGAGCTACCATTAATGTATTTGAGTAATAATGATGTTATAATGACAACCTTCATGTGAAATAAACATCTTAATTTTTTAAGTAAATTAACAAACACTTGCTTTTTTGGTGGCATTGGCGGTAAAGCAATAAAGTCCAACAAGAATGGCTTGTATGGAGGCAACAATAGAGTGGCTTGGATAGAGATGGTTTGATCAAAACGATATACTACAAACCCAAATAGCCCTATCAATCACTAAAGATTTTAAAGAATAGTACTGATTACACCAAATGTTAAAATAAGTTTCTATTTCTCTATACATTTCTTTTATTGGCAGAAGGCACAATCCAAGAAAACTTCAACCTTCACAGCTTTATCTACTAATGAGATTGTTTTCTTTCCTCACTCTTGAGGTGAGATACTTGATACTTCTTTGATTAGCTACCAAAGATGTCGCTAGATTGAGGATGATTAATTTAAATTGCACTCTTATCTTGCCTAGGTCTGGCCATGTTTTGAAAAATATGAGGATAGAGGTGGTGATAGATGGACTTCGAGAGAAGTTGAAATAGAATGGATGAGGGAGATGATTGAGCCGTGGAACTATTGGAGGAAAGGGATTGACAAGGATCATGAGGTAGTGCTTCTTGGTAGTGCTTCTTAATGATGCACTAATGCTTCGAGAGAGTAGTCTGTTCAGACGTGGTGGCAGAACTAAGGTAAATTTAAATTTACTCAACCTTATTTCAACAACCTTCTTGTGATACTTTAGGAGGAGTGAGTTAGTAAGATGGTGCTTCTTGATAGTAGAGTAGAGCAGATAGAGGGTGGTCTTCTTAGTGGTGCACTAAAGCTTTGAGAGAGTAGTATGGTTAAAGGGGATGATGGAACTGAGGTAAATTAGGTTCTCTACCTACAATCTTCTTGTGATACTTTGTAAAGAGAGATAGCAAGGTGATGCTTCTAGATAGTGGGTAGAGCAGATAGAGGATGGTCTGATCAGAAGATGGCAACAAAGTGGAGCGGAGAGAGGGTGGCCTCATTAAAGATGGTAATGGAGTGAATAAGAGATAGTGACTCTTAACGGTTGGAGCCCATAAAAAGTTAAGGAGAAGGACAGTTGTGCTAATAAGGTTAGTTAGGACATATCAAAATTATTCTATCCTCCTCCCTCTCTCAAATAGTTGAACTAAAGACAAACAAAAGAATTGATATTCAGTCCAATGATCCAAACCATGATTTTCTCAAACCTGACACAATTCAAATGGTTTGATGATTCAACTATGGATCCAAATGGATTCATAGACAAAAGCTAATTTAGTTACCTGGATGATCCAGATTTAATGCTAGAATAATTGATGGTCTAAATAGTTCTATTGGCTAGTGTCACGTCCCAAACCCAAAAATTTTGAGCTAGGATGACAACCCGCCGCATGCCGGGCATGCAAGGCGTTCCGAAACATGACACTCAAATAAATAAAGGCAATAACTATATATTATTCAAAATCCATAATTTTAATACAATCCATAACTATCAGGTTTGGACTACAAGCCCTACACACAAGTAATACAGTTCTGGGCTACAACCCTACACACAAGTAATACTAGGGTTACAATGATATCATGAAACTAATTTATATAGAAGCTCCATCTACCCCATAAATCCATCTTCAATCCTGAGGCTCTGAAAAATATTGTGAGATTTACATGAGCTCACACTCAATAAGTAAGCCTATAATAATAATACAAAATAGTCATATATCATCATATCTTATCAAGATATTATTAAGTCATAATTTCATAAGTTTCTAATTTCAAATGCATTTATCATGCTATCAGAACAAGCATATCACCACTTAAATTAATTTGGAAGCTTATACAATAAATACCAAAAATTGCATTGTAAACAACCCACTGTTTATATGATCATTTTTATATTATATTTTATGTGTCCCACGGCCCTGCTATACCTCAGTCAGAGCACATCCTCTAGATGTGTGTGGCCTCCACATGCCACCTCATCGTCAATCATAGCACATCCTCTAGATGTGTGGCCTCCTCATGCCATATCATCATCAGTCAGAGCATATCCTCTAGATGCGTGGCCTTCATATGCCATATCATCATCAGTCATAGCGCATCCTCTAGATGCGTGTGGCCTCCACATGCCACTTCATAATCAATCAGCACACATCCTCTAGATGTGTGTGGCCTCCACATGCCATATCATCGCCAATCAGAGCACATCCTCTAGATGTGTGGCCTCCACATGCCATATCATCATCAAACATAGCACATCCTCTAGATGTGTGTGGCCTCCACATGCCACATCATAGGAGAACTGCGGCAACACATATAAATATAATTCAGGATCATCATTATATATGCATATCACACATCATGCATCATTATAAGCATAATCTTTTCATATAACATAAACAGTGGTTTGTACGTTCTTAATCATTGCATGTAACCAATTTACTTTGCAAAGTTAAAAATAAACATGTATATCATATTTGGCATAAGCATAATAAACCATTACTTTGCAAATTAATACCAGCTATTGTAGCAAATATTCAATTAAATACTCATGATACAGTTTACCAATTTTCAAAATAATCAATAAAACTTAATTTCATAAGTATGCATAAAACTATAAATACAACGATTTTATAAAATTATTATATTGGCTTACTTACCAGATTATGCAATAAATACCAGATTATGTAATGTAAACAAACCCACTGTTTATGTAATTATTTTTCGCATGTGTCCCACGACCCTATAAATTAATCAGAACACATCCTCTAGATGTGTGAGGCCATACATACTCAAACAGAACACACCCTACCGATGTGTGAGGCCAAATGAGAACCGCGGCGACACATATTAGTCTATCACAATGTTATCATCATACTTGCATGTCACTCATCATGCATCAATTTCTCATATTACATATACAGTGGTTTGTATATTATTAGCAAATGCATATGGTCATCCCAACATATTTTGCAAATCAAAGAATTTATATTTTTGCTCATACATCAAGAAACTATTTCTTTCAAAATATTATCAGCTACTATAGTCATAATAAATGCTCATATGTAGATTTATGGTATCATTCAAAATAATCAAACAAAATAAACTTCTGTTTTCCTTATCTCATAATATACTTGAAAACTATAAAACCATAAGTTATAAATTATTAATTATAAATAGACTTACTTACCTCGGTACGCTAATCCCAAATGGTTAACCACGTATTTGGACATCTGGGTACTTTAACAATGTTATCTCCATCCGAAACAAGCCATCAGCCATCTGGGGAGAAACTAATGGCATTGACCTCAATGACCTCTCCATCTATCCGGCTACATCTGGATCCTCAACCCAAAGATGGGGTCCAATCTCAAAGTGGGCAGCTGTCATTTCGAGACACAACAGATCAATATCCCAACAAGCTTCTTAATCCGCCTTCCTCTAGCACCATCCAAAATCCCAACTAAAAAGTGTCCGACTAAATAAACACCGGACCCGTGAATCAAATTAAGATGTCCACTGTCGCAAGTTCCAAGATTCGTCACTTCATTTCTCCACCACCCTACGTTGTAGGATTTGGCCGGTGCGGCTCCGGCGATAATAGCTCAAGACTAGGACAGGGTTAGGCCTTCAAAAATAAAAGATCTCTTCCCTTCTGGCGGCGGCTATCCTCCACGGAGTCCTTTTTCTGGACCTCCCTTTTTCTGGACCTCCGCTTGTCCTCTCGCGCTCAGATTCCCTCCCTAACTCTCTCTCTCTGGCATTAGGAGGATGGGTAGGCGATTACCTGGAGGAGGTGTGCGCCAGGGTGAAGGAGTCGACCTCCAACTCCTTTTATTCTCCCACGCGACGCTTCAGATCAAGAAAAAACGGGAACCCATCCGACACGCGAAGACCCGAGAAATCAGACGTTGCATCGGGACCTAAACGTCAGAAAGAAGTCAAGATGCTAGGTGTCCTCAAAATAAATACTAAGAGTTACCTTCCCCACAATTAATTTACCTAGAGGTTACAGCTAGTCTAGTCAACTTTTAAAAACATGATTTAGAAGATGGCTGTTGCCCCTTGTTAACTCTTTTTGATCAAATCCCCTCATCTTTACCTTCTACTCCACCACTCTTCTATCATCTCCATCTTTTTTTTTTTGACGAGTCCTTTAGCATATCCTGCATCTCTAATTTCCTCCAATGAGTCCTTTACTTCCTTTTTCTTTGTTTTTACCCCCTAGATTGAATTCCTTACATTTAACTTTTCCTTAGTCGCTCCATCTTCTCTACGATCTTCACCTTCTCCAATGAGTGCTTCAACGTCTCTTGCATCTCCAACTTTTTCCAAAAAGTCCTCCACGTTTGCCCTCCTTGCAACTCCATCTTCTTTGCTCTCCTTGCCATCACTTCAAGCACCTTGTTCGACTAGTGGAGTGCTGCTTCCTACAATGCATCATTTTCTACAACTCTAAAGCCTCCTTTAAGAAGTAGGTTGCGGTTTCTTTTTTAATAGCTTTATTTAATTTTCAAATCATAATTTTTACTTAATGTTCTATATGAATCTCAATCAATAAGATGTAAATTTCTATAGAAAGAAAATTCAAACTGATCATAGGAAAAAAATGTTAGTTCCATTGATAGATATGTGCAAAGCAATTTTTTTAATACTTTGGTAGTGTGTATATAGTAAATATAATCATGTACACAACAAGCTTATTCTCCTAGTTCACGTTGAAATTTCATTGGCTAAAGTCTTTTATTGGTCCCTATCCCCATGGAAAATTCATTAAACATGACAACGTAGGTGCTCCATCTTTGGTTTCTGAGAGTCTTGAGCTGAAAACTCTATGTAGACTAGACTTAAAAGGTTTGAGTTCATTAATTTGCAATCCAACTTAATTGGAGAAGCAATTCAAGAAATTGCTATGTCAATTTGTGAGGATTGGTCTATATTATTGTACATACTATAATTATAACTTTCTTTGAACACAATTAATTCGAAGGTGCATATAGTCAATTATACCACGTACACGGTGTTCCACTGTTCCCTCCAAATGGTTAATTAAAGTTGCAACCAAAGTTATCAATTTCATTTCGTTTTGACCGTTTTGGCCGAAATGTTTCGTTTCGGTGGCTTATCCGAAAAGATAAGCTTTACGTTTCGTTTTGGAAGATTTTTCGATCATTTTGGTGTGTTTCGGCCGTTTCGGCATATTTCGACCGTTTCGACAAAATATGTTTCGGAGATCAATTTATGAATTGTTAAACCTTTCAAGATATTTTAAAATATATATAATATCAAAAAAAATAAACCGTAGTTATCATATCCCTTTTTTTTCAGTCGCATGGTCGTATCTCTTAAAAACTCAAACTCTTTATTTTTATGTTGTTATTATTATTTATGAAGAATATGAATTATGAATAAATATTTATTATATATATATATATATATATATATATATATATATATTTCGAAACAAAGCATCGAAATGATCCGATACCAAAATATTTCGTTTCATAAGCTAAAATGAAACATAATCCGAAACGAAATTGACAACTTTGGTTGCAACCAATCAACTTTCCTTTAGTTTAGAGCTCATCTTTTATCATCAAATTACCATCTACTAAATTGGTGGTTCAATGTTAATTCATCTCATGTTTTATAGATGATTCGCATCTCTAACCATTAACCATTTGAATCTACATGAATTTTGAGGACATGTATCATATTTCATAGCAAGCAGAAAGCATATATAGAATTACATGAAAATTGTAATAATTTTTTGTGCATGTTTCCTGCGATATCGAAGTAGACCCAATTGATGAAGCTGAAGTCAAGCAGCAACAAAATAAAAGAGAAGAAAATCAACAAAATTCAAGATACATTGGTGATACTTTAGTGATGAACATAGAGTCCAACCTCATCACATGATACTTTGGTGATGAACACAAGAAGGCAATTCAAGATGCCATCAAGGAGCATCTTCAACCTCCTGTTGAAAAATCCTCATCCTCCTGTTGAAAAATCTATATGGCAAGATGTAAAGGGTTTTACCAAGTTGTTGGTGCTAATTGTATATATTGTAGGCATATTTTGATGATGTAGACAATCCTAGAACATACAAAAGGTTCTTGCCTCCCACATTGCTATGTACCTTGTGTAGAAGAGCAAGGTGAAAAGACCTTAGGGGAAAGGATTATTGTAACGACTCGGGCTCGTTAATCCGTGAATCTGTTTCATGATAAAAAAGCAAGATAAACAAGGTTCATATCAACTTTAGCTATCACAGTCCAAAAGGAATCCAATTGATACTTATTCATGCATCTTTCTTAACTTATTATAAATCATTTAATCTTTCCTCAATTTTTTGATGTGGGACTAAATAGAAGGATATCACAGTTATGCTATGTATTTGGTAATTAAGTATTTCTTTATTAGATATTTTATTTTTAATTTATATCTATAAAGACATTTTATATCGATAGGCAATGATCACATTGTATTTTGTGCAGGCATGGGCTATGAACCATACAGTTTATTGACATCTCAGGGGCTGCCACCCAACTAACCATGCATTAGAGCTATGCCCCGTTTCTCATGAGGTGGAAGCAACTAGAAGAAGTTTTAAATGCTTGAAGAATTTTGAGACATCAATAAATTTATTTATCTTTCCACAATCTAATTCACTATAACGCCTAGTTATATGTAACTTTGTTTTATACTTATTTCAAATGCTCAAAGCAATAGGAGCTCCGGTAAGAGCAACTTCTATCAAGATGATGAGTAACGAACGGGACTGAACAAGATATCAGAATGGGGGCAACACACTCATTGCACAAAAATATATATTCTATGCATCTATAGATGTAGTTAAACTCATCCTGCATACGCTTATATGTATCTGCACCAACACATAATTATACACTCAATATGTATAATTAATTTAGTTCTATGTACATACTTATTTTATACTGGCACATAATTATATGTTCAATGTACTTGAGTAAGTTCTATCCTACATACACTTATCCCACAGTACCTAATAACCTTGTATTTAGCGTCTGCGATCAGAATCCTCTCTAGTGCATGATAAAGTTTTGTTGCACTGTATATGATGTGCGCATGTATTAAAAAAAATTAATACGTATGTGCATACGTTACATATTAATCACTGCATGTTGTGTGCTTATTTTGCATGGTGCACGATGCAGAAGACTTTTTTTTTTCTTGATGCATAGTTATATATTCCTTATGGGGTAGGTTTCACACCATACACACTTATCCCAAGCTAACATGTGGCCACCTGGCAGCATGCATGTCGATTCCATCCTAATATCCTGCACTAGTAGACAACAAAGGCAGTGTTTTTCTTATCCCCAAAAACTATAACTATAAGGAATATTTTTAAAAAAGTTTAACCTGAGAAGATAATTCATGTTTAACCATGGGTTATCCCTTGAACTTATTCTTTAGGTAGTATTTGATTCATAAAAAGCTATCCCTGGATAAGTGTACAGGATGGTATTATTTAGACATCGTTTGGATGCTGAAATAAGGCCCTATTCATAAAAAGCTATCCCTGGATAAGTGTACAGGATAGTATTTATTTATTAAAGAATAGCTTAAGGGATAACCACCTTTTTAAATAACAGCTTTACCATCAAAGAATAACTCTAGTTATTCTTAGGGTCCCTAGGGAATAAGTTCAGGGGATAACCGATGTTAAACATGGGTTATCCCTCTGATTAAGGTAGTGTTTGATAGCTCAAAAGCTATCCCTGGATAAATGTACAGGATAGCATTTATCTAGGGGATAGCTGAGGGAATAAGCACCTTTTTAAAATTACAAGTCTGCCATCAAGGGATAACTTTAGTTGTTTCTAGGTTCCCTAGGGAATAAGTTCAAGGGATAACCCATGTTTAACCATGGATTATCTTCTCTGGTTAAACTTTTTCAGACCTATCCCCTCTAGCTATAATATTTGGGAATAAGGGAGGATATCCCAGGGATATCCTTCTTTATCCCCCATATCAAACACTGCCTAAACTTTTTCAGAACTATCCCTTTTAGTTATAGCTTTTGAGGATAAAAGAGGATATCCGGGGGATATCTCCTTATTCTTCATATCAAACATAACTAAGAATCCAAAAATAAATAGAATTATTTCTTAATAATAAAATTATAATTTTAAAAAAATATTTTTAATTATTTTTTAAATAAATATTATATATATTTATTCAAAAATAGCTTTTGGGAGCCAAACGCTAGCTAAATGGTCAGCGTATGCAGTGGTACATAGGGGTACAACTTGGGTTGAGTTCAGGTTGAACCCGACCCCCCGAACCCAATTTACAGCAGTGTTTAAACTCATGTTTGTCCAACCCAAACCCAAAAGATCCGGATTTAATCCGACCCGATTTGCAATTGATCCGGATTCAGGTTGACAGCAACCCAAACCGAGATAACCCGAACCCGAGGGTTATCCAAACGTGGTAGCTTATCGGCACCAAGTTTTTGGGGGCATTGAGGGCGCCAATCGGGTTAGACGAGATGACCAACTTGAGAATTAGGAGGGCAAGGCCGTCGGTCGCAGGCGAGGAAAAGAAGGACAAACATAAATGTGGACCATCCGCACATTTTGTTTCACTTTTTGCCTCCTCCTCTTCTTTGTTTATGGTATCGCCATCCCTGCAATGAAGATTGCAATGAGAGAGAGAAGGAGAGAGAGGCAGAGGTAGGCCGCGCCTTTTGTGAACCGGGAAGGTTTTTAGTGTTTGAAATGATAAAAATGGACGTAGATTGGTTCGATCAGACGGAAATGAATAGACTGGTAGAAGATGTGATGGAGGGTGTTTTGGTAAATATAGAGAAACAGTTTTCAAAATGCTTCAGATTATTATGGAGAGAATCGGAAGGCATCTTATACATTCAGCAAAGAATTTTATTTTTCATCCTTGAAATTTATAATTCTATGTTTATTTACTTTTAAAAAATATTTTTTTATCGACTCAAATTTTAATCAAAACTTAATTCGAATTCGATTTTTAAAAATAGAGTTAAATTTAGGTTTTACAAATAGAATTAAGATTAGAATTAAAATTAATATTTTATAAATAAAGTTAAGATTAGAGTTGAAAAAAATTTAAATTTTATAAATCCAAATTGTACCCACCACTCCGGCCGTTTGATAAAGTTTGAGAGGGACCGAGAGTTAAAAACTTAAAACAAATCTTGTGGAGCGGTTGTTACGCTCTCGGTCAGCCGGAAGCATTCAGGAACCGGCTATTAGATTCGTTTAAATAAAAACAACAAACAAAAAGAATTAATAAACGCGTGGAGTGCTTGAACGTCGTAAGGCTGCCGTTTTGACCACAACCGTTAATTTTATATATCGCGAGCAATTGGATGGCATGAATCTGGTACAGGAGTGACAGTCTTACGTTTTCGCGACGGAAGCCACCTACAAAAGTTTGTCCCGGCCTTGGTCTGGCCACCACGCTGACGGCATTGAAAGGCGCGGAGATTTAGGAAGGGCTTGCTGCCGTGTATATTCTAAAGAAGGCATTTAAAAACTCGTCAATCGTCATGCCTTCTGTCTCGTTGCGGCTTGTCAACTGGCGGATGCATGGCCAACCTGAACCATTGACGCTTACGGCTAGGGCTGTAATTGAGCCGAATTATTCATGAGCTATTTAAAGATTTAATTTTATAAAAATTTATTTATATTTAATTCGTTATATAAATAATATTAAGTAAATAAATTAATAGGTTTGAATATTTTAATGGGTCTTGAAATATTATTATTTTTTCTTTGTGTGTAAATAAAAATTATAAAAATATTTAGTTTTATGTTGAAAAAAATAAGAAAGAAATATTTACTTATATAAAAATCTTTTTCTTGAAGAGCGCAATAGGCGCTTTATAGGCACATTTTGCATGTGCACATTATCGCAAGGAGTTTGAGGAGCTTTTAAATTTTTTCTAGATCATAAAAATTCGATGGTGGAGACTGATCGGATTAAGATAAAGGGCTGAGATCAATTGAACATTAATATCGGATCAGGATCAGACTGATCGTTGATCGATCGAATGAAGAGTCAAGATGTAGTGATCAAATCACGATCGCGATCGCAATCCAACGGCTTACACCCGTCGACTGACCGATCAACTGTTGACCATTGGAGATAAACGCACATCCGAGATAAGGCATCGCTCCAATTAGGCTGTTGTGATAAATCAACGTTTCGATCATGAAAAGGCATATCAAAGACGTGCTATGACTTATCCGATCGTGGAATTGGCTTATCTTATCGGAGAAACGACCTTTCGCATCATGGAAAGGCTTATCAGATCACGTGATCGATCTTAAGATCACGATGATTAATGGGCATATCAAGAGTGATAAGCCCTTAACCCTCACATCCTTTGATCGTTTCCTTTTAATCAATTCAATTCAATTTAAACCAGAATGATTGCTTTCAAAGGGCACCTAAAAGGCTATAATAGAACGGTATACCATTACATTTCATTCAATCCAGATTCAATCTGAATCAATCCTAGTCCTCTCCTCTCTTCGGTATTTGCATACTCTCCTAAGGGTAGTATAGCAATAGTGCATTTAAAAGAAAGAAGCATTCTTGGTTCGATATTTTTGATGAATTATAGTGCTGCTTTCACCAAAAGAAGACTATTGTATCCTTGGAGACAATCGTCATACTGACCGTAAATACCGTTGCGGGATGAAATTATCTTAAGGACATAAATTATAACTATAGACTCGGTCTTAACAATTAGGTAGCCACTATCTACCACCAACAAATGAGTCGAGCTTGAGATTCATTTTAAAGCTTGTTTGATTAATAAGTCGAGCTTGAGCACGGAAGTAGATTCGATTAGGAGCTCGTAAGACAGCTCGATTAAGAGCTCGTGAGACGGCTCAATTAGAAGATCGCGAGCTGGTTCGATTAGGAGCTCGTGAATAAGATGTCCTTTCATCTTCTCTATCTTTTCATCTTTTCTGACTACTCTTTGGGTTTAAGAATCAAGCATTTTTTTATTCTCAAGTCGAGCTTGAAATGAGCTCAATTCAAGCTCGAGCTTGAAATGAACTTTTTCTGAGTCGAGCTTGTTGAGCTTTCTAATCATACCAAATGAGCGAGCTCGAGTCGAGTCCGAGCTTTTTGTAATCGAGCTCGAGCCAAGCTTGAACATGATTTTTAAAATTTAAACTAGCTTGAGCTCGAGTATTTGTTAACGAGCTGAGCTTGAGCATGGAAAGGCTCGGCTTGATTGCAGCCTTACTTACGACATAGCATTTGTCATTTGAAATCCCTGAAAAATCATTTACACGAGAGGCGTGCCTTTTTTATTTGATTTGGATTAATTTTTTTCCCTTTGAATTGATTTTAATTTGCAAGTTTTTAAAATCAAAAGATTTGGTTTGATTTTAATTTATTTTTTTAAAAATAATATAAATCAAATCAAATATTTATGGATATATATTGTATAGGATTTCATTGATAGTATAGTTAAAATTAAGATGTCATCGGCATGCATGCATAACTAGCAGCTATATATTTTTTTAATTTAATAATTAATTGCTATTTAATTACATAAAGTTTGTAATGGTACAAATAAATTGGTAAATCAAATAAAAAATAAACTAAATTTTTGGTTTGCAATTTGAATTTGATTTTAGTTTTAAAAAATAAGTTTAAATCAATTTACTTTAAAAAATAACTCTAAACAAATCCGATTCAATTCATGCATACCCTTGAATACGACTATATATTGCAATCCATTCATTTAAAGTGCATTGAATTACTTCTTATGTATAACTATGTATCATTTATATCCTATATTCTTGGTCATATATCCCATTGTCCTATGTGTGCATAATCAAAATTCAATCAAGAGGCTCCAAAGAAATGAACACATCTTCACAAAATGTATTTTGATAAAACGAATGAAAATATATGAACACCTAACCACATAATTTAAGAAGAAAGGAGATCTTGTAAAATGAAACTAAAGGCCACAATGAAATAGTAATTCTGAAAAATCATAACCCACACATAATTCAATGATAATCTTGGTATCATGATAAATATCAATGTATATATTCATACATAATTTTGTGATATAAGCTCTTATGACATCATGATTCAATGATAATTATCTTAATACTACTAAACTTCTACCCTTATTCAAATACAATCTTTGTATATTTTAATTTTTTATGATGTCAAAAGGAGGAAAGCAAAATTGATTGTCAAATTGATCACTATTGATTAATTTATACTTATAAAATGATGGAATTACACATACTCATAAGAAATAGGGGGAGTAGAAATTAGCATATACTATTTGATGTATTGAGTATATTGCCAATTTATTCTAATACCAATGGTGTACTATAAGAAAGTTTAAATGGGGAGTATGTTTCTAACTTGCATATTTGAAATACATATTTGAGAAATTTTTATATTCCTCATATTATCTCACAATCAATGATTTATTATTATATATAAAAAAAAGATTATTGAACCTAAGGATTTAATAAAATATATTTGAATGATAATAGAAATATTGATTGAAGGACTAATGGCATGCTTAAATTTATAATAATAGATAAGTATGAAGGTCGATCCAATACAATTCTTGAGTGAAATTTCTTTCGACAAGTACTTAATTTGTAAGAAACTCAAGTAACATCAAAAAGTTTAAGTTGGAGAAAGAACAATGGAAGATTAAACATCAATCAACTCAAGAATGTTTAAGAAGAAAGTTTTATCTCTGAATCTTTATGCTCTTAAGGACTTTTATTGTAAAACTTGGTTAAAGAGGAGTTACACAAGGCTTAAGAATGATTAAAAATTAATTAAATTAGTTTTAGATTTAAAATAATTTAAAAATATAAAACATAATATGAGCAATTGGTCAAAGTAAGTCTACAATCAACCAAAGAATACATACCAAAATAGTCATTTTCTATCTTAAGATGATTGACTTGCGCACTATAGAATGATTAATTATCATATTATATAATGGCCGATTAGCATACTATATATAGGTCAACCACAAGATTTTTGACAACCATAATGATTAGTTTCAGCCAACCATTAGGACATGATTTTGAGTTACGATGGTTAGTTTTTTAAGCCATATAAATTTAAATGCTTTGAAACATGTTTTGGCAATAAATTAGGCTTGAAATTAAGTAAAAAAAATCAGGAAAGCCTTGTAAAATATTATTCTTAAGTCTTAACTATAAATTTACTATTTCTAAGTTTAGAACTATATTTGCATACCCTCATTCTTTAAAAATAATTTATTTTCTTTCTCTTGCTCATCTAAGAGTGAAGGTTTCCTTCTAAGCCCATGAAAAGACAAGTAGTTTAATTCTTAGCTTGGAAAAAGAATTGTAAGAGTTTCTTGTAAGCCTGAAAAAAGAAGTATGTGAAGGTTTGGTCTTTATACGGTTGAGAGGATTGGTATAGTGAAAATCTAAAGGAGTCTTGTATAGCGGATATAGGTAAAAGGTATTGAATTACTATAAAAATTCTTGTGCCTTATTTATTTTTCCTTGTACATTTATTTTCGTGTCTTTACTCTTATTTTACTTGTTCACATATTGATTGTCTAGTGTATATATTTAAAATTTGTTATTTATCTTGAACTTACATCTTATTGCAATTAAATTTTATAGTCCTGTCTAGATTTTGTTTTTAGTTTAAGACATATGGAATTGTGTTTAAAGTTTAAATTATTCATTTATTTTAAAGCACCTAATTTTTGAGTTAAAATTATTTTGGAAAACCTAATTCACCTCCCTCCTCTAGGGTTGCCTTGAGCCTAACATCTACGATAACTTAATGATGATGATAAATAATTTAATGACATAAAACAAGAAAATATTTGTAAAAAGCCTACATAGTATGCAGTAATCAATCTATATTTGTACATCCAAATGCCAATGAATGTAAAAAGTATGCAACATTAGATAGGTGATACAATGGCTAGAACAATATATGAGTAATTAAAAATTTCAAAAATTTGAAGGATATTCTAGCAAAAGGTATAAGGCTTTGCATATCAACAAAAAGACTTTTGAGGTTGATCAAATATGCTTCCTTCGATAGTTTCTATGGTTTTAATTTTTGCCCTAAATATAAGGACTTGTACTAGATTGAAGAAAAAATAAAAGCAAGTTTTTATATCAAATATTTTTGTCCTTCAAGTCCAAGATACATGATTTTGATGGAGTTAGGCTTTTATTTCTGCAAAACACTTTGTTTTTTAACAAGCATCCATAAAACCTTCATGGAATAAATTCCATGCTTTCTCAAAATTGCCAATTGTCTTTGAAACTAATATGGGTTAATTTTAAGATACTCTAAAAGAAATTGAAGAATAATTTTGTGAAACTTAGACACTTATTTTCTCCAACCAAGAAAAGGAGAACCATAAAGTTGCGCAACCCTCCTTCTTCCCTCCTCTCTTCCACAGGGAAGTGGATGGAATGTGCCCTTCTTGCATTACAAAGAGGGATGCCGATTAGTAGACTTAAGCCTTATTTGTACGATTACATTGATCTTAGAGACAAATGAAGCAGAAAAGTTGTTCAACATGGCAACCAAATGGCTAACATCATAATTTAGCACATTAAAACAAAACGCTGTTGAGTAGGCCCCATGTTAGGCAGATTTTGCGTGTAGTTTATAAATCACCTTTTTGTTGTAAAGTGGTGTCCTTTTTTCTTTTAATTTCAGGTGAAGTTTTTTATTTAGTTTTGATATGGATGGGCTCAACAACCAGACACAACAGCATCTTGGAGCCGGCAACCACACGCATATTGGGACAAAAGGGAAAAGCCATGCAGAACTCTTCATGGTTATTCCATCAGCATGACTAACAGAGGCCAATCAACATGGAAGGGCTTATAAAACCCGTCCATGACCTCATATACGAATGTTGAATAAGTTGGTGGACGGGAGCTGTCGTGGCGAAGAAGGCTTAAAAAGGGGTCACTGAAGGTGAAAGCCAACCCAAAGACGGCAGTCCAACCAACGAAAAGTGGCCACACACAAGTGAACAGCAAACCCTAAGAGGGAACTCCATCTATTGAGCCACAGTCGCGGACGCGGACCTGCCGACGGCTGCCCTCTGTGCCACCAGCAGATCACATGCAGCTCCCCCGTTCATGGTGGAGAAATCAAGGAGGTCATTTGATGGCTTCGGTAGGACAGTTGTGATCATGTTCCAATCAATCTTTTACTTTATAACATCTAGTCTACTCTTTTGGAATGTTCACGAGTTCAAATACGTCAGAAAGTCAACTCTGCAACTGATTGGATGGCAGCCTCTATAGCATATCATTTTGAGTTTTAAATTTGAAAGAAGAAAGATTCGTGCCCTATTATACTTAAACAATTCTGTTCTCTAATCCATCGGATTGACTCATACTAAACTAGTATGATTACTCATCTGTACCAAAAAAAAAAAAAAAGAAAAGAAAAGGTCGCTAGGCCAGCTCTGGCCCTCCCCAAGTGACAGGGTGGAGCCTTTGGTTAGAGGGGACGATCACTTAATTTTATAATTCTATTTTAATTTTTTTAAAAAATAAATTGTATAAAAAATTAAAAAAAATAAAAATTAATAGATATTTTGGGAGGCAACGGTCCTCACTTGAATTTATATGGCTCTGCCGCTGCCATCACCCTTCAATTCTAGGACTTTAGAAGGCTTTGCGGTGGGAACCAAAGATTTTGTAAGGTTGTATTTTATAATTTTTTATTTTAATTATTTTTCTATCTTTTATTATTATTTTATTATTTTATTATAAAATAAAAATAAATAATTTTTCTTCACCTCAATTCACCTCATTCAAGAATTATTTTTTATTCAACCCATAGGCTTATTTTATATGTCACCAAGTCAGGTATAAATTCTTTTATGCGACAAGTTTATGTCCCAAACAACTTCCATGAGCCACTACACCAATCATTTATGTGACTTACATTTAAGGTGAAAAGTAATTCCGCATTAGGACAAATGATTATCCATTAAGCAAAATTAGGCTAGTAGGGCCGGGTCTTGAAGACAGGGTTTAGATGAAAAATAGTTTTTAAATCTCAAGCCACCTGGTCTAAAGCCCAGCACCCAACTTGATAAGCTTATATGGGCTAGAAAGCTTGGCCTACCAAAAAATTCTTATCCTTATTGGCCTAGCTTAGGCCATAAGTTTTTGCACTAGGAAAATACTTTGTACACCGGCTCCGGTGCAGCAACGCTGACGTGGACTACACCGCATCTTCCGATTGATCCACGTGGATCCGACGTGGATGACCTGACAGGCGGTATGGCTGGGCTTTGACGTAACGTTCTGAACGTGACGGACATTTAATGCTGTTCGCTTTTTTTTAAATTTTCGTACGGACGAAAATGCCCTTTCGCTCCTTCATGGCGCCATTTTACGTTTTCTGTCATCTGTGCAAGAAGAACTATGTTTCTTCCCCGGTAGAAAGAAAATACTTCAGCTTCGAGGCTAGCCGATACCTGGATACAGGAGTCAGTAGTCTGTGTAAAAAACTTCTGGAGGAAATGTCAGCCGCAGCACAAAGTAAAAACTCTTTCTTCCCACTTCTTTATTACATCAACAGTTTTTTCTGGTTAGAGTTAGTTAATGCGTTTAATGCGCGGGTAACTACCTTAGAACGAAATAGTTATGACACTCTGAGAGTCATAACTGTTTTGTAAGCAACTCTTTTAATGCGGCCCTTTCGCTCCATCCTAGCGCCAATTTAAGTTGGATTTCATCTCTGCAAGATGAACTCTTTCTTCCCCTCCCTCGCTCTGAGAGTCCGGATGCTAAGGAATCAGTTGAGAAGGAACCTACGCCCTCGCTTTGAAAAACCTGGCTACTGGAGTGTACTGGAGGCTTCAAATATAAATGTTTATCCAATGAGATTTTCCTTGCCAAAACCTCACGTAGACGTTTGCTTCTCTCTCTGAATTCGGCCAGGTCTGTAAGATTTTCCTTGCCAAAAACCTCAGCTTAGGCCCATCTTACAGACCTGGCCGAATTCAGAGAGAGAAGCGAACGTCGACGTGAGGTGTTGGCAGGGAAAAACTCATTGGATAAACTTTTATATTTGAAGACTCCAGTAGACTCCTGTCGACCGGACTTTCAGACGAGGGCGTAGGTTCGTGCTCAACTGAATTTCATCTGTGCAAGAATAACTCTCTCTTCTTCCCCCCCCCCTCGCTCTGAGAGTCCGGATGGTAAGGAATCCCGCGACACCCTAGTTCGAAGTCGGCCGTAAGTCCTTCGCGACACCCAGATGAAATCCCACGACACCCTAGCTTTAGGGCGACGACACCCGTCTTATAAATGTGCACATAGAGAGAACCCGGCGACACCCTAATTGAATTCGGCAGAAAATCAATCGCGACACCCCTGTTGAAATCTCACGACACCCTAGCTCTAACGAGACGACACCCGTGCTTGAACAAGAGACCACGGAGATAATCCCCGCGACACCCTAGTTCGAATTCGGCCGTAAATCCTTCGCGACACCCCAGATGAAATCCCACGACACCCCAGCTTTAGGGCGACGACACCCGTCTCATAAATGTGCACATAGAGAGAACCCGGCGACACCCTAATTGAATTCGGCAGAAAATCAATCGCGACACCCCTGTTGAAATCTCACGACACCCTAGCTCTAACGAGACGACACCCGTGATTGAACAAGAGACCACGGAGATAATCCCCGCGACACCCTAGTTCGAATTCGGCCGTAAATCCTTCGCGACACCCCAGATGAAATCCCACGACACCCCAGCTTTAGGGCGACGACACCCGTCTCATAAATGTGCACATAGAGAGAACCCGGCGACACCCTAATTGAATTCGGCAGAAAATCAATCGCGACACCCCTGTTGAAATCTCACGACACCCTAGCTCTAACGAGACGACACCCGTGCTTATAAATGACCACATAGAGAGAACCCGGCGACACCCTAATTGAATTCGGCAGAAATTCAATCGCGACACCCCAGTTGAAATCTCACGACACCCTAGCTCTGGGCGACGACACCCGTCTTATAAATGACCACATAGAGAGAACCCGGCGACACCCTACTTCGAATTCCGTTAATCCTTCGCGACACCCTGTTGAAATCCCACGACACCCTAGCTTTAGGGCGACGACACCCGTCTTATAAATGTGCACATAGAGAGAACCCGGCGACACCCTAATTGAATTCGGCAGAAAATCAATCGCGACAGTTGAAATCCCACGACACCCTAGCTTTAGGGCGACGACACCCGTCTTATAAATGTGCACATAGAGAGAACCCGGCGACACCCTAATTGAATTCGGCAGAAAATCAATCGCGACACCCCTTGAAATCTCACGACACCCTAGCTCTAACGAGACGACACCCGTGCTTATAAATGACCACATAGAGAGAACCCGGCGACACCCTAATTGAATTCGGCAGAAATTCAATCGCGACACCCCATTTGAAATCTCACGACACCCTAGCTCTGGGGCGACGACACCCGTCTTATAAATGACCACATAGAGAGAACCCGGCGACACCCTACTTCGAATTCTGCCGTTAATCCTTCGCGACACCCTAGTTGAAATCCCACGACACCCTAGCTCTAGGGAGACGACACCCGTTCTTTAAACAGACCACGGAGATAATCCCAGAGACACCCTAGTTCGAATTCGGGCGACACCCCGTTGAAATCCCACGACACCCTAGCTTTAGGGCGACGACACCCCCACATAGAGAGAACCCGGCGACACCCTAATTTCGGCAGAAAATCAATCGCGACACCCCTGTTGAAATCTCACGACACCCTAGCTCTAACGAGACGACACCCGTGCTTGAACAAGAGACCACGGAGATAATCCCGACACCCTAGTTCGAATTCGGCCGTAAATCCTTCGCGACACCCCAGATGAAATCCCACGACACCCCAGCTTTAGGGCGACGACACCCGTCTATAAATGTGCACATAGAGAGAACCCGGCGACACCCTAATTGAATTCGGCAGAAAATCAATCGCGACACCCCAGTTGAAATCTCACGACACCCTAGCTCTAACGAGACGACACCCGTGCTTTAACAAGGCGGGAATTTGACGTCACCGTAGTACTAATTCGACGACACCCTAGTCACTGAGCCATGCCATATTTCCGAGAAAAGTTTGTAAACGTGGGCAGTTCCTATGGGTTCGCGGGTCTCATTGATGTGATCGTGGCGATCCGGGTGTCCTTTCGTATTTCTCTTAGGTCGGCATAAACCCTAGAATCAATCGTCTGTTGCCCGAGAAGCCATCTTTTTGCTCAAGAAGCCATCCTTCGTCTCTTGCTCGAGAAGGCACTGGTCTCCTTTTCCCTCCTGAACTTGTTCCATAGTTCATTCTTCCGAATACGTCATTCATGGAGATGAGTGCTTTCGTTTGTGCACGAAGACCGCGAACAAAGAAGAAGCAGACAGAGAAAATGGCGAAAAATGCAAGGACCTGGTACTTCGTTCGACTGAGGATGCGGCTCCTTCGGGTATGTTTAGCACTATATGAAATATTACGACATTCTATATTAAAATTTCATGACATGTATGTATTCTGTCTTACCCCCTGTTTCCGTTGACAATAAAATTGTTCCAGTCCCCCCAGTGAAGGCTTCCCAGCTGTTCAAGAATAGCTGCAGGCCGGCAGTATACGTTCAGAAGGTTTGGAGGATGGGGTTCTCTAGACGTCATACAAAACTGATTCGAAGGACACCATTTGGTGCCTTCGTCGACATGCAGACGTTCACAGTCGACGGGCGACTGCTAGCAGACATCATAAGATGTCACAATGGAGGCGACGAGTTCATGTTTTGCGGAAAACGAGTTCTATTCAGTGCCGACGAAGTCGCACTCATTCTTGGACTTCCAGCTCATGGGAAGAAGATCGACACGTCCAGCCAAATGTTCAACGGAAGTTTGTTCAGACGGTTTGGCCAGGGTTTAGATCTTCGCCAAGAAGGTTTGGAGAAGTTGATATTTCAACTCCGACCATCTAAAGTACAGGAGGATGTCGAGGACACCGTCCGACTTTGGATCGCATACATGTTGGCCATGTTTTTGGCTCCAAAGTCTAATCAGAGATGTCCACGGTATCTCATCCAGCACTTGGATGATTTAAGTCAACTGGGTAGCATCGACTGGGCATCGGCACTGAAGGAATTGATTGTTCTGGCTCTCCCAGAAATAGCTGCTTGCTTGCGTTCCGAGGAGCCGGTGCACTCAAAGAATGCAAAAAAAGTTAGGAGGCAGCCTACCTTGTTCGGATGCTCGGCAGCACTGGTGGTAAGGATTATTGAGACACATTATTAGTGTTGAGACAAAATTTATTTGTAATATTACTTTATTTAATATCGAAAAAAAATTCATGTTCAGGCGTGGTTCCTCGAGCATACATCAATGCGAGAGCCGGCATACCCTGATAAACGGCCCCGGCTGTTGAAGTGGTATGACCACCAAATTAAGATCCAATCGGTTCGGGTTGCCGACTTGCAACCTCAGGACTTGGTAATCTATTTCATAGCTCCATTGCTCTGACCATTTTATCAACTTAATGCGTCAATATGTTCAGTTAATATTAATTTGTTATCATCTTGTGTTGCAGATGGAGGGAGCTACTGAACCATTGCCAGAAGAGCTATGGCTTCTCCCTCAGCAGATAAAACCGTCCCCCCCTCAACAAACAGATACCTGCGCCCCTCAACCAATGGATAGCTGCGCAAGATGCGCCGAGTTGACGAATGAATTGGAGTGTGTTAAGGATCAACTCGAAGATGTCAGGCGCAGGCTGTCCATTGCTGAGAGCCTCCTCAATTCACTGGTCAGAAAGGAAAGTTATGCAATAAAGGAGGAGGACAAGGGGGACGAGAAAACAGAGAAGGTGCATTCGTTGGAGTTGGTCCTCCGCGAGCCTGGTAACGTAAATAGTGAGGAGAAGAAGATGGAGGAGGACCATTCATCCGAGTTTCCAATTGAGACAGGGAATGCAAAATCAGAGGACGACATATTGGAGGGGGATTCATTGGCTGATAAAACAGAGCAGGGGAATGAAAATAAAGAAGAGTCCATATCCGATAATAAACTTGGCACCCCTGCGCCAAAGGATGACAAAATGGACTTAGAAATAATTGGAGTGCCGTCGCTTGTTAGGAGGATTAAAAAAGAGCCGAGGAAGCGTAAGGCATCCACGGTCGTCGGCAAAAGTTATGAGACAACCCGACCTAAAAAGTCGGCGAAGACAGTGGGCATTTCAAAGCCCAACACAACGGTCGAAGAAGACCAAATAATTATTCAAAATTTTTTGAGCGAGCGACAACAAACCGACGAGATCGTCTACACAAATATGTTTAATGGCGTTGCAACAAGAAAAAATCTTCAAGATCTCATTAACAATGAGATGATAATAGATGATGTAAGTATATCAAGAAACATGTTATAGTTGTTGATTTTAGAATTATATTAATCGTTTAACATTCCATTGGCAGATAATTGATTGCGGCCAGGAGTTTCTGATGCGAAACTGGGCAGAGCATCCTGACCGATATCATAAGTGCATAATTGCATCAGTTTTCGTATCTGCTCTATGTCTGACTTCCTCATCACCTGCGCATGAACTTGCTGGATCATCTGGGGCTGCGATATTTGACAATGTATCGGATGAAGATAAGTCCCAATTCCGGTTTCTTTTTACCATTGTAAACTCTGATAACTCGCACTGGCATTTGGTTGCTGTCGACATGGAAAGGAAGGTGTTCATGCACTTGAATTCAATGAAACGCAACCCGAAGTACAAGGCCAATGCAAGGAAATGGCATACAATTCTAGGCCACATATTCCATATCTACTGCGATAAGAAGGAAGCAATGGAGTGGCCGATAGAAGATATTTCGGATTGCCCAAGCCAACCGAGCGGATCGCTGGATTGCGGCCTGTACTGTCTGAGATACATGGAATGTCTTGCTCGACGGGACAATCCTGATATGAAGCTGGATTTCAGTGATGAGGAAGTCAGAGATTATCGGCGACACTTAGCTGCGACGATATTGAGAGAGGGCCTGAACAAAAAGATTAGCGACATTGTCGAAAAATGTTCTTAATTTTTGTATTCGTCTTTGAATGAACATTGAATGTAAATTATTCATATTAACACTGATTAATATTTAATGCAAATATTAAAAATTTTATCACTGCGAGCAGGAGTGTCCTCGATGTCTACGAGACATCCCAGACCAGAGCTTGCGAAACGACTCCGAAGATTTTAGCTCGACGACACCCTAGCTCATGGAAAACGACACCCTTGTCTTGCGCGGCGACACCCGAAAGGCGGAAACATAAGATACATCCCAGAGCTTGCGAAACGACTCCGAAGATTTTAGCTCGACGACACCCTAGCTCATGGAAAACGACACCCTAGTCATGCGCGGCGACACCCGAAAGGCGGAAACATAAGAGACATCCCAGAGCTTGCGAAACGACTCCGAAGATTTTAGCTCGACGACACCCTAGCTCATGGAAAACGACACCCTTGTCTTGCGCGGCGACACCCGAAAGGCGGAAACATAAGAGACATCCCAGAGCTTGCGAAACGACTCCGAAGATTTTAGCTCGACGACACCCTAGCTCATGGAAAACGACACCCTTGTCTTGCGCGGCGACACCCGAAAGGCGGAAACATAAGAGACATCCCAGAGCTTGCGAAACGACTCCGAAGATTTTAGCTCGACGACACCCTAGCTCATGGAAAACGACACCCTAGTCATGCGCGGCGACACCCGAAAGGCGGAAACATAAGAGACATCCCAGAGCTTGCGAAACGACTCCGAAGATTTTAGCTCGACGACACCCTAGCTCATGGAAAACGACACCCTTGTCTTGCGCGGCGACACCCGAAAGGTTGAAACATACTTAGGTTTCCATCTTTCGGGTGTCGCCGCGCAAGACTAGGGTGTCGTTTGCCTTGAGCTAGGGTGTCGTCGAGCTAAAATCTTCGGAGTCGTTTCGCAAGCTCTGGGATGTCTCTTATGTTTCCGCCTTTCGGGTGTCGCCGCGCAAGACAAGGGTGTCGTTTTCCATGAGCTAGGGTGTCGTCGAGCTAAAATCTTCGGAGTCGTTTCGCAAGCTCTGGGATGTCTCTTATGTTTCCGCCTTTCGGGTGTCGCCGCGCATGACTAGGGTGTCGTTTTCCATGAGCTAGGGTGTCGTCGAGCTAAAATCTTCGGAGTCGTTTCGCAAGCTCTGGGATGTCTCTTATGTTTCCGCCTTTCGGGTGTCGCCGCGCAAGACAAGGGTGTCGTTTTCCATGAGATAGGGTGTATCGTATGTTTCCGTCTTTCGAGTGTCGCCGCGCAAGGCTAGGGTGTCGTTTTCCATAAGCTAGGGTGTCGTCGCGCTAATTTTTTGGAGTCGTTTGTGAGAACTGGGATGTCTCGTATGTTTCCGTCATTCGGGTGTCGCCGCGCAAGGCTTGGGTGTCGTTTTCCATGAGCTAGGGTGTCTCGTATGTTTCCGTCTTTCGGGTGTCGCCGCAAGGCTAGGGTGTCGTTTTCCATGAGCTAGGGTGTCGTCGCGCTAATTTCTTCGGAGTCGTTCGCGAGAACTGGGATGTCTCGTATGTTTCCGTCATTCGGGTGTCGCCGCGCAAGGCTTGGGTGTCGTTTGCCAGAACTAGGATGTCTCGTATGTTTTCGTCTTTCGAGTGTCGCCGAGCAAGGCTAGGGTGTCGTTTTCCATGAGCAAGGGTGTCGTCGCGCTAATTTCCTCGGAGTCGTTCGCGAGCATTTCATTTACGACCAAGCAACCATAATTCAAAAGTTACGACACTCGTGTTTTATATATGATCTTGTGTAAGTTGACTCAATACATAAGCATCAAATTCATCCATTAAAGTTTCTGACGGCGGAACAATTATCTCCAGGTCCTCTTCAGTATTAATAGACTGCAAACAAGTCTGCCTGCTACTTGAAGCAGCTCTTTCCTTGGCCTGATTTTTCCTTGATCTTTTTGCCTTCTTCTCGACTGCACTCTTTAATCTGTTCTCTCTCGGGCGACCTTTCGTCCTAATTTGTTCAGGATCTTGAATTACCAGCTCTGAACGTGGTTTAGCTGCGCAGTTGGCATCCACGGCAGTTTTGAATAGAGGCGGTAGACCATCCATCACTACATTAAATGCATCTTCAGACATGGAGGCTATCTCTGCGAGCTTCGTCATCCGATGAGACAGCAAACTATATCTACAATCATAAACATAATATTAACGATAACAAATATTAACATTTCAATTAAAAAATTGTCACTGCGTACCGTGAGTTTCGTGTGCTTTTATCATAACCCTCAGTATTGCAGTCGAATTCGTCGAATTGGTATTTCATGTCCTTGCACCATCTCTTCAAGAAGTATTTATCTGGTAAACGAAATACGTCATTTTGATGAAGAACCAACAGGGCATGCCTACACTGGTACCCCTTGAACTGAAAGGATCGGCACTGGCATTGGACATCCTCAATATTTCTATCGTATGACACGATATAATCTTTGATCATCTCCTTGCCAATTCCATCGACTTCAATCCTTTCATACGACTTGACGGAATATATACACGTGTTGCCAGCTTCGTTGATCAATTTTGTATTTGATGCAGCCATTTCAAGGATCTCATTCTGGAATTTTTTGAAAATGCTCCGTGTATACCTTCCTGCAGCTTTGTCTCTCAAAAGGTGATGATGTCTTTAGGAAAGCTATCGTTTGCAAAGTCCTATTATCTTCCTCATTTTCGGCCTCGTATCGTTTTTCCAAGGCATCTTCGTACTTACTTATAAACTCCGTTAGTGTTGTCTTCGAATTTATAAACCCATCGAAGAAGTGATTAATGCCCTCGCTCCTTTGTGAAGATGACATCCCTGTTAAAAATTTTGTCAACCAAAAATTAAAAAAAAAAAGCGTTTAAATGAATCATGAACCAAAGCCATTGACATACAAACCTGCGAAGAATGTATCCTTGAGGTAAACTGGGACCCATTTTTCCCGACATTCGTATAGGACATTGAACCAATCTATAGACTTGCATTCTTTATATTTCTCCATAACATGTGCCCACCTTTCCTCGAATGAATTTATGGTCAATGAATCATATATTGCCTCATCGAAATCAACCATAAACTTGGGATTTGCCGTGCAAATGTGGCCAATCTTTTCCGGTATCTTCTTCAATATATGCCAAAGACAAAATCGATGTCGTGTGTTAGGAAAAACTTCTTTGACAGCAGCCTCGATTGCCTTATCTTGATCAGTAATCATGGCAATAGGTGCTTGACCACCATTTGCATCCAGCCAAGTCTTAAAAACCCATTTATATGTCTCAGTACTCTCATCAGACAACAATGCGCATCCAAGCAAGGTTGACTGTCCATGATGGTTCACCCCAACAAATGGAAAAAGGCATTTGATATCTGTTTGTCAAGTAAGTTGAGTCAAAGCTTAGAACATCACCGAAGTATGTGCATGCCAATCTTGACCTTGGATGAATCCAGAAGACAGACCTCAGATGACCATTATCATTGAGGTCTAAGGAGTAGAAGAAATTGGGATTTTTGAGTTGCATTTCGGCAAAATGAATTACCATCGACTGAGCATCTCCTTCTTTCAGCTTAGACTGACGTTCGCGACAAATGAAGTTACGAGCATCCTTCTCGGTGAAATCCAATTGTCCTCTGCCCCCTTTTCTCCTTGCTATGGCAGAGTATATCTGAGTCGTCGGAACATTCACGGCATGTAAATTGCTGATCTCTGCCTTCTCTGGTGTGCTGATCCTCCTATGCGACCGTAGATAACCAGCTGATGTTATGGACAGCCCATGGTTATGTTCTAGAGAAACCTCATCCAAAATCCACTTACCACTTGTAGCATTCAGTCTTGCTTTTATGGATGCCATACAACCAACTTTCCCAGTATCCCTATGATTCATACTCTTCTCTGATTTTCTGGATTTTCCTTGCCTCCAACACGCCAGGTGCTTGAAGCAAAGTTGTTTTTTGTTGTTGGCCCTGCTACACACTGTTGTGATTCCAAAGCCAACTCGTTTCGCGTATCCATTGTAGAACGTATATACATCATCGGCTGAATTGAATTCCATCCCAGTTTGAGGAACTACAATATCATCCACTGCATTTGGATCGACGGGTGAAGCTGCACGGCCGGGAGTGTTATCTTCTTCTTTCCGATCTACATTTTCAGCATCAACTGTGAAAATATAGGCACGCATTAATGAACAGCAACTCCTACGCGACACCCCAGTTGAAATCTACTGACACCCTAGCTCCAATGCTACGACACCCGTGGCTTAGAACTGACCGCGCGAGAATCCCTCCGACAGCACAGTAGAAATGGATTTCGGCCGAAACTCCTTCGAGACACCCACGTTGAAGCTCACGACACCCTAGCTTTAAGGCGACGACACCCGTGCTTAGAACTGACCGCACGGACAATCCCCATGACACCCTAGGAGAATTGGTTTTCGGCCGAAACTCCTTAGAGACACCACTGTTGAAAGCTCACGACACCCCTAGTTTAATGCGACGACACCCGTCCTTAGAGACACCACTGTTGAAAGATCACAGAGAGACCCGCGACAACCAAGTTACTAAAATTTAATTTTATTTATCAAAAAAAAAAATACATTAGCCCTCACTGGGGCTTGTCTCCTTCGGTCGCTGCGTCGGCGATCTGGCGCTGGAGGGACGCTACTTCCCCTCCAGGTGGCTATTGGCCCGACGCAGGACCTCTATCTCTTTTGTTGAAACATCCTGGTATTCCTCGGTCGCCAGCCTGAGTCGCTCGCTGATGGCGTGCGACTCAGCATAAACCACCGCGTCGATGGTGACGGTTGGGCGTCGGCTGCCATGCTGCCAGTAGATCTCACCTCGCCTCTGGAAGCCATCTTGTGGTCAGTTCAAGCTGGAAAGGTGAGTAACGATGGCATTCCCCCATCCTTATTTAAGGTTCCCCTGGCGGGTGTTTCGATTGCCACACGCCACCATCTCAGTCGTTGTTCACAGGAATCGAATCGGTGCGCCACCACGCCCCGCCCTCCACGTTGAGTTTCGAGGGATGGGGAACAGAACAGAGTTTCGGGAAGCAAACCGTCGTAAGTTTAACGTCGTCCCAAGAGAAAATTCACGACACCCAAGGATGATTTGGATTTCGGCCGAAACTCCTTCGCGACACCCCACTTGAAAGCTCACGACACCCTCGCATCAATGCTTCGACACCCGTGCTTAGAACTGAACACGGAGAGAATCCCCGAGACATCCCAGGGATGAGTTGGATTTCGGCCGAAACTCTTTTGCGACACCCCTGTTGAAAGCTCACGACACCCTAGCTTTAAGGCGACGACACCCGTGCGTCGAACTGATCACAGAGAGAACCCCCGCGACACCCCTTCTCGAATTCGGCCGAAACACCCTCGTGACACCCCAGTTGTAAACTCACGACACCCTAGCTTTATGGCGACGACACCCGTGGGTTCACTGTTAATGCATGGGTGTCGTCCCCTTAAAGCTAGGGTGTCGTGAGTTTACAACTGGGGTGTCACGAGGGAGTTTCGGCCGAATTCGAGAAGGGGTGTCGCGGGGGTTCTCTGGACGCACGGGTGTCGTCGCCTTAAAGCTAGGGTGTCGTGAGCTTTCAACATGGGTGTCGCGAAGGAGTTTTGGCCGAAATCCAAATTATCCTTCGGTGTCGTGAATTTTCTCTTGGGACGACGTTAAACTTCCGATGGTTTGCTTCCCGAACCTCTGTTCTGTTCCCCATCCCTCGAAACTCAACATGGAGGGCGGGGCGTGGTGGCTCACCGATTCGATTCCTGTGAACAACCACTGAGATGGTGGCGCGTGGCAATCGAAACACCCGCCAGGAGTACCTTAAATATGGATGGTGGAATGCCATCGATAATCACCTTTCCAGCTTGAACTGACCACAAGATGGCTTCCAGAGGCGAGGTGAGATCTACTGGCAGCCATGGCCGCCGCCGCCGAACCGTCACCATCGACGCCGAGGTTTATGCTGAGTCGCGCGCAAGCAGCGAGCGACTCATCAAGACGGCCGAGGACTACCTGGCCGTTTCATCAAAAGAGACAGAGGTCCTGCGTCGGGCCAATAGCCACCTGGAGGGGAAAGTAGCATCCCTCCAGCGTCAGATCGCCGACACAGCGACTGAAGGAGACAAGCCCCAGTAAGGGCTAATGTATTTTTTTTTTTTGGATAAATAAAATTAAATTTTAGTAACTTGGTTGTCGCGGGGATTATCTCCGTGGTCTCTTGTTCAAGCACGGGTGTCGTCTCGTTAGAGCTAGGGTGTCGTGAGATTTCAACTGAGGTGTCGCGATTGATTTTCTGCCGAATTCAACTAGGGTGTCACCGGGTTCTCTCTATGTGCACATTTATGAGACGGGTGTCGTCGCCCTAAAGCTAGGGTGTCGTGGGATTTCATCTGGGGTGTCGCGAAGGATTTACGGCCGAATTCGAACTACGGTGTCGCGGGGATTATCTCCGTGGTCTCTTGTTCAAGCACGGGTGTCGTCTCGTTAGAGCTAGGGTGTCGTGAGATTTCAACAGGGGTGTCGCGATTGATTTTCTGCCGAATTCAATTAGGGTGTCGCCGGGTTCTCTCTATGTGCACATTTATGAGACGAGTGTCGTCGCCCTAAAGCTGGGGTGTCGTGGGATTTCATCTGGGGTGTCGCGAAGGATTTACGGCCGAATTCGAACTAGGGTGTCGCGGGGATTATCTCCGTGGTCTCTTGTTCAAGCACGGGTGTCGTCTCGTTAGAGCTAGGGTGTCGTGAGATTTCAACAGGGGTGTCGCGATTGATTTTCTGCCGAATTCAATTAGGGTGTCGCCGGGTTCTCTCTATGTGTACATTTATGAGACAGGTGTCATCGCCCTAAAGCTAGGGTGTCGTGGGATTTCATCTGGGGTGTCGCGAAGGACTTACGGCCGACTTCGAACTAGGGTGTCGCGGGGATTCCTTACCATCCGGACTCTCAGAGCGAGGGGGGGGAAAGAAAGAGAGTTATTCTAGCACAGATGAATTCAGTTGAGCACGAAATACGCCCTCGACGTTCGCTTCTCTCTCTGAATTCGGCCAGGTCTGGCATTCCCAAGCAGATGGAGGAAAAACATCGCCCTAAAGCTAGGGTGTCGTGGGATTTCATCTGGGGTGTCGCGAAGGACTTACGGCCGACTTCGAACTAGGGTGTCGCGGGGATTCCTTACCATCCGGACTCTCAGAGCGAGGGGGGAGGAAAGAAAGAGAGTTATTCTAGCACAGATGAAATTCAGTTGAGCACGAACATACGCCCTCGACGTTCGCTTCTCTCTCTGAATTCGGCCAGGTCTGGCATTCCCAAGCAGATGGAGGAAAAAAGGAGCTTTTTAAAAGCAATTGACGAAGAGATAACGAAAATCTTACAGACCTGGCCGAATTCAGAGAGAGAAGCGAACGTCTACGTGAGGTTTTGGCAAGGAAAATCTCATTGGATAAACTTTTATATTTGAAGCCTCCAGTAGACTCCAGTAGCCAGGTTTTTCAACCTCTAAGCTGAAATATTTCCTATCGACCAGACTTTCAAAGCTGAAATATTTACAAAACAGTTATGACTCTCAGAGTGTCATAACTATTTCGTTCTAAGGTAGTTACCCGCGCATTAAACGCATTAACTAACTCTAACCAGAAAAAAACTGTTGATGTAATAAAGAAGTGGGAAGAAAGAGTTTTTACTTTGTGCTGCGGCTGACATTTCCTCCATAAGTTTTTTTACACAGACTACTGACTCCTGTATCCAGGTATCGGCTAGCCTCGAAGCTGAAGTATTTTCTTTCTACCGGGGAAGAAACAGAGTTCTTCTTGCACAGATGACAGAAATGTAAAATGGCGCCATGAAGGAGCGAAAGGGCATTTTCGTCCGCACGAAAATTTTAAAAAAAAGCGAACAGCATTAAATGTCCGTCACGTTCAGAACGTTACGTCAAAGCCCAGCCATACCGCCTGTCAGGTCATCCACGTCGGATCCACGTGGACCAATCGGAAGACGCGGTGCAGTCCACGTCAGCGTTGCTGCACCGGGGCCAGTGTACAAAGTGTTTTCCTTTTGCACTATATACAAGAGTTTTGCTATGACAGCCCTTTATTTTATAAATATTAAAAATATCAATCACTAAATTTTATTTTCGGAGATGCAAATATTTTACTACCAATTGATTCCAGTGGGTGGCTAAAGCTCTAAAAAATTGAACTTTATAGGTTGATGTGGTAAAAAAAAATCCTCCAGTATACGGGCACTGCTCTCTTCTTCTTATGCATATGATGAGACTTTTATGAAGGCTTTGCATATGGGGGCCCTTAGAGACAAGGATTTGCGCTCAATAGGGCTATCAACCTGGTAGGAAATGGAGATAATAACTCTACTAGAAAAATAGAGAAAACAAACAACTTCAAATGAAACAATGGCTCTGATGGAAAAAGAGAGAGAATGGTAGTGGTGGAGGAAATGACGCTCTAATTGGAGATGGTCTAAGAACAAGGGAGAGAATTTGCACTTCAGCCACTTTAGCATGTAACAATAGCTAAATGGACAAAAAATCCATCACTATAATAATGATTCTTATTTATTCATTTTTTAAATAAGTAATAAAGAAGTACCATAACAAAACCCTAATAATAATGAATTCATGACTCGATTAGGCCAAGTTTCTAGTTTAGGCTTAAAGTTGAGCCCAAGCCAAGACAAACCATGTTCTTGGGCCAATCTAAAGCCTATTCAAGCCCTATTTTTAAGGTAAGCCCGGCATTTATCGTTTTGAGTGCAGCCTCAGATCTCGCCTGAAGCTGGTCGATCTAGGCTTATTGCCTGCCCTAAATAGAAGGCATTCTAAATAGCCTTAGAGCTCACGTCCCCAGTCGCTCTAACAAAGCTTTATTAATTGAATTAGTTGATCATTGAAAGAGAGAACATTAATCGATGCATTTATTTTGAACAAAATCCTGCTCTATGTTTTAAAAGAGATCTTTTTTAAGATTAGAGATTACCTCATATCCATCGAAAGTCAAGCTGGGTTCAATTTCAATCGAGTTGTCTCGTAGCAGGAGCCTCAGCCCAACACAAGGTGGCGTTGGAATTTCTCAAATCAAACTCAAGCATGTAAGGTTTATATTCAACACCTTGATCCTAATCCAAATAAATGGAACGATTTGGCTTAATTCAAGTTAATGCGCCCCAAGTTTTGTAATCCTAAGTACAAGACTTGCATGTATCATTCATGCCCAACTCACAACAAGCCCATATCAAAGGCTCCCTTAAATAAGCTTTGTTACTAGCCTCACCATGGAGAGTGGAGACACTAATCTAGGCCTGTTCTGCTCCATCGTGACAAAAGCATATACAGTGTGGTGGATACGAAACCATTAATGAACCCAGGGATGGTTAAAATTTTTATGTATCAAATAGAATATAGATTAATGGTAAGTCTATCCACATATCTTATTTTAGTATTTTACATAAGGTGATGTGGTGCTCTATTGATCCTTGTAGTCGCTCATCTTCCCATGTACACGATATTGTTTATATTAATTTATAGCAAAGAAATTTTGGAATCTCCTTAATGTATTTTTAATGTGTAAAGATTAAAATAATTTCTAAAGCAGTCATAGCTCTAAGATTGTGTTTGGTGCATCATCAGCAATCCTAAATGGTAATATAGATTACCTACAAGATAGATTATCACTTGATAGATTACCAGTAATATTGATTACCGTGTTTGGTATACACAAGTAATGCAATAGTAATATTGATTACTGTGTTTCATATGACAAACAGATTACTAGTCATATAATATCAAATTTTCAAAATACACCTAAATTAAATTTATTAAAAAATTATATATTATTATATATTTGATTTTAAAAAATTATATTTATAAATGATAATATTTTAAAAAATTTAATTTATAAATGATATTTGAAACGACTAGTGAGAATGCTGGAGGCTAACGATCGAAAGAAATTTTGCAGCGTACCGTAGGGCCGCTGGGCTGTGGAGATCCACGGTCCGACTCTGCAAAGAGGGTATGGCTCCGGACCTTCGACATAGAGGTACTAGCAAGATCGGTAAAGAAGGATGTGAGTAGAGAGCGATCAAAAGAAAAAAGATAATTTTATCAAAAAATAATTTATCAGAAACTACATCTCTAGTAATGTGGATAACCATCCCTTTTTAAGGTAATCTGGATTACCATTGCAAGATAGATTGCCATTTAAATATATACCAAATATAGTTATCTGATGGGCTTCTTTTAAATTATCGTTTGGATAGATTACCTACTACTAAATGCCCCTGTGAGGGTGGCCGCATGCTCAATTGATGAGGTCTCATTAGGTGTTAATTCCAGTTTCCTAACTTCAACACCTTCTTTCTTTTCAAAATAGTTCCTTTATCCTAACTTACTTTCGGCAGTCCTTCTCATGCCCTCATTCTCCAGTAAATAGATAAATAATGAAACAGATAGGATTTGTAAGCTATAAACTACTTTCTAGCTAATATCATATCCTTTTAATTAAATCTAAAAAGCATCCATAGAACTGCTTCAAATGGCTTAAAACTCAACATTGATTCTATTCTAAAACTCGAAGCCAGCTTATGACCTTTGAGATGACTAACCTAACTAAAAATCATAATAGAAAATTTATAGAGCTTGACATTTACCTGAAAATAAGGATTATTTACCCCAAGCATAAGATTCCTAATTTGTTTCACTCTTTAAAAATTTATTCTATATATATATATATATATATATATATATATATATATATATATATATATATGGCCTCTTACCAACAAGTCTCAACTTTTTTTTCTTTCTTTCTTTCTTGCTTTATTTTTTTTTTTTTGTTTTTGTTTTCTTTTAAGATTAGGAGGGTTGATCTTGACCTTTCTATCCTTATTTCTATTTATCTCTTAACGATGAATCAAACTCTTGACCTCTTTCTCGGAAATAGGTGGTACCATCCAGCAAATGTTTGATGGTAACAAGTCTGAAATCTTAAGACCTCACTATGCTACTTTGAATTAGTTTCTGGCCTCATGATCTATCTTATTAAGAGACTTTAATCTATATATCTTGGAGACAAGCTTATTGTTATCTTTGACTTTAAAAGAGATTTCTTCTCTATATTTTGGGTCTTCCACTCACCCTTCTCTTTCTCAAAATAAAACTCAACCTCATCCAAATATGATGCATTCTCAGCTTCCCGATTACAAACATTTTTCTTTTCTATAGACATCTAACTATTTTGAATGCAATTATCACTACTCTTCAATTCTACATAACACAGAACTCTATTTGTAAAATGAAGATAGCATCTTCTTTTCAATCATTTGTTTCCTTAGAATGCCAGTTTAAACATGCTTATTATATTTCTCAAAGTTTCAAAAACTCTATTACGTAGAAGAGCATATTTAATTGAAAAAGTTAAAAATTCAAACTTTTGGATCTAATTTGGGCGTTTATCTCCTTCATATTGGGAATAGAGAGCTTATTGGTTTTTAAATTGATAAATGGATAGGAGAGCATTCTTTAGCAACTTGCTCTCCTCTCTCTTTAGGCGAGATACTAGTGTGGCTTCTATTCAATTTGAAAAATCTAACTTCCAAAATGTGACTTTATGATTATAATTTGGAAGTCAAGTTCCTAAAATTTAATTATAGTTGATAAATATCAAATTCTTCAATAATGGTGACCTACCATATAAGCACTAAAAATCTAATAATTGTGTTTTCTCAATAGGATATTTAACACAAATCATTTGCGCGATGAAATTGAGTTATTTGGGCCCAGAACAATTGATGAGACATGATGTAGTATAAGCTAGCAAGTTGATCAAATAGCCATACTTGATAGAAGATCAGGGATAGCTAATCCAAAGGTGACTCATTTTCTTCTAAAAAAGGGAGTTCAACATTAAGAGAGACTTAAATCAATGGCGTCGCCTTTTTCAGAGCTCATCTAGCCATCCACCATAGAATGAACCAAATTATGAGGACTCTTTAAAGCACCTATAAAATTTGCCTTGCACCCTTGGGTATGAGAAGTGCAAGCATAATTCTAGAACTCCATGCATAACAGGACTAAGTCTACCTTTTCTTTCTTAGGCTGGATTGAATGATGGAGGGTCCTCCCAAAGAAAATATTTGACTTCCCTAACTCTTTTCCTTTCTTTCTTTTGCAAGAGTCCGCTTGTAGGCTAGTTAGAAGTGGTCTACCATGCAAACTCCTATCTTCATGTCAATTGGTGTTTAAGAGCCAATTTTAGATATCGACAAACTAAAACCATCTATAAGAATCAAACAAAAGCATTCATGTCATCCAAAAAAGATATTAAGGAGTAAGCAATACCTAAAGTTGGCATTAATAATACTCAAGTCAGCTCCTAAAACTCTGTAGAAGACCCGACCTAATTTAGATCCTTTGCAAATGATGACAATTATCTAGGATCGATTCAATGCCCTTCTATAACACGTTGAAGTATTAACCAACTTGGTACAAAACTTAATCTTACAAGGATCTAATTCCAAAGGCCTATAAGGAGTCAACCAAAGGGCTTATGGAGACTCGAGCAATGACCAAGCTCAACCAAAGTTCCATGAGGACTCTTGAGACCTTCCAAATTAGTGAGCAATAGGTAAATGTTAGGATGGCCAACCTAGGGAAGAACATAAAGATCAATTATCATGGTTGGATGAGCATTCAAGCCCGAAGACTCTTGTAGGCAAATGAATCAATAGTTAGAGAAAATGAACCAAAAAATTGTAGCCATGGAGTAGGTCCAAGATAAAGAATAAGATCTATTGAATGAATTCAATGTTTCTAAAGAGCTACTATTCGCTAAGTGGTTATGGGCACACCATTACGCTCAAAGTTTAAGATGCCTAAACTAGAGTTATATGATGGAACCTATGATCTTGTCAGCCACCTAAAGGTTTTAAAGCTTCGATGTTGTTCCATGGTGCTCCTAATGTTATAATATGCCAAGCTTTCCTAGAACTTTAAAGAAGGTAGCCCATTCTTGTTATTCAAACCTTCAACTTGCCTTCATTGAATTATTTAAGTATCTAAGCTAACAATTCATCAACCACTTCATCAATACCCAAAAGCGGAGGACCTTTGCAAGCCTGATATTGACTAACAAATTAAGGAAAAACAAGTCGCAATGGAACAATATTAAGTAGTTCAACTTTGAAACCTTGAAGATTCGAGATCTAGGCTCCTTAGTAAATACTATAGTTCTTATGAATAGCTTAAGGAACTCTATATTCAACTTCTTTCTAATAAAACATTGTTTAAAGAACTAATTAAGCTATTCGCTTGAGCTGAAAAAATATATTAATGCAAAGGTGGCACTTAGAGCTTGAAAAGAAATTGAAAGGAAAATAGAAAAGATGTGTCAAGATAAGGATAACCAGTAAGACAAGGACACCTAAAAAGGTCCCTTGGACCAAAAAAAAAAAAAAAAAAAAAAAAAAAAAAAAAAAAAAGAAACAATGCTAACCTAAGACTTTTCTATGGATATTCAAAAAGTATATTCCTCTCAATACCCAAAGGAGTTAGATTTTAGTGTAGATTAGCAATAGAGACTATGTCCATTTTCTATTAAAATTGAAACCTAACCTTAAGAGAAGAGATTGATGCAAATAGTACCGATTTCATAGAGATCATATTCTTAGCATATGAGAGTGCTAGTACTGAAGGACAAAATTGAGGACCTCATATGGAGAGGATAACTTAGTCAAAACTATCAACAACATAAAACAAGCAAGCTGAGGAGATATGTACTAGAGAAAGGCCTAACAATTAATCTACAATCGATATCATTGTTGTTATCCATGATGGATCTATTTTGCTGGAAAAGGTTCATCCATTTGGAAGGAGTATGTACAACAAGTATAAATAGTCTTGCATTAAAATGAGAAGATCGAGCCAAGCATCACTTTTTCTAATGAAAACCTTGCATATTGATGTTCTAATCATGTTAGCGATGAATGCTAACTATGAAGTGAATAGAATAGTGATAGATAATTATAGCTTAATAGATATCCTCTTCTATAAAGCTGATAGGTTTTTTGCTTTCTATATAATACTAATTCTGTAAAACCAATAGTTTTCTTTCTTCTAATAGGATTCCTATTTCTTAAAGAAAATCAAAGATATAAATATCAAATAAATATTTAAAAAATATTTTAACTCATCTAACACAAGTTTATGAAGGAAAGAAATGTAAAAGCTTGGTAAAAATTTAAGAAAAAAATCATCCTTAAATTGACAAGTTTATATGGAATGGTATTTTCATAATTTTTAAAAATTTATGAATATTGACATATATTTATTAAATTGCCCATAAATCCCTATATGACTTCCATTTTTGGTAATTCAAAATGCTTTATAAAGCTTATTCAATGGGATTGACAAAACTTGCATACAAATTATTACTATATTAACTTTTATTTAGCTTTATTTTTAATTGATGTATGCTAGGTTGGTATATTACATTCTCTCTCTCCTAAAAAGAATTTTATCCTCATAATTTATGAGCTCATATTTTCAAAGTTAATTATTATTAATCCTCATCTCATTCTCGAGTTCTTAAAATTAAGACTAGTCTAATTATATCAAATCCTTATTGAACACCAACATAAGAATGCCTTCTTATAATTGTTATTTTTATTTAATCGATCTTTCACAAAAACCAAAACTAATGCTAATCTATTCACTCTTTAAGATCAATAACCTCTTTCTTTATGGGCTAATTACTAGGCTTTTAATCATTATATAATGTCAAACTTTTTTAGATAGATGGATGAGTAATATTAGTTATAGATAAGAACCTCAAAGTTAGAAGGTAGGATGCCCTTGTCACAATAGTCTGGGTCCAACCAATAGGCCAATGGTTTATTGGCTCCAGGATTAAAATGTCTAAATTTTCCCGGCCAACAATAAGATGAAAAGTAGGTAATCATATTGAGATAAAACTGAGAATCAATAACCTTTCTTTTTTTAATTAATAAAATCTCCTTTTTAGTGAAATCAAATAAACATCCATCATAACATTTCAGAAAAAGATTCATGATTTTCTAACTTAATTTCACCGTACATGGTAAATTTATAAAATATAATAAAATAAAAATTCAAAGTAGCACCAAAATAGAATCATTAGAATTTACCATTATTACTTGTCTTAAGCATGCTTCATCAAGATTACACCTCAAATCAATCACATTTGAAACTACTATATAACAACCCACTATGCATTTTGATATAAATATTTTAAAATCAATCTCTATTTGATATTAGATATAGCTAGTGATTTCAGCATTGGTGATAAAGGAATTATGATCCATTAATGAACTCCAATTATAAGACTAAATTTTGTGCAACCAACAATTACCAACTATTTGAAAAAGTTAATAATTCAATCCAAATGTGGTAACATACATTATTAGAAGCTCTATCAAAACATATTCTATTAAACTAGTTTCATTAACAGAAAATGTCATTGTTTGTAATACTCTAACCCTTTCATATACATGTATTTTTGCTTCCACGAAAAGTTCATAAAATTGCTAAATTATAGAGAATTGAAAAAGCTCATTCTATTTAGCTCAACAAATGTCAACAATTCATTAGGATCAATATGTAAGGATCTTTGGTAAGATCATACATATCTAAGTTTAAGGTGAGACCATCAATTTTCTCAAAATAATACAAATAATTTAGAAATCTTGATAAGGTTAACCAACCATTGAGAAAATTTTTTAAACCTTTATAAAAGTAAAAGCTGTAAGTACAACCCTTTAATCTGGTTTCTATCCCATCTCAGTGCTAGCTAGTTCAAGTTCTATAGTTTTAAATCTTATGCTCCGGTGCAATTTAAATCTTATGCTCTGGTGCAACTCTAATTATTATACCCCGAATCTGATATTCTGTGCTAAGGATATGCTAACACCTCTACATATAAGGTATCCCTTTATAAGTATGTTAAGCATTCCTCATGATAACATCTAATAATTAAGGAATGAAAATAACATTTAATATAATATTCATTACATCCAAAATATTTTTTTAATGATTCGAAATACATCATCAGTCATTTATGGTCCAATCAAATTAATAGCCTAGATAATGTTGCAGATTTCTTTGATTTAACTAACACTCTTCCATCATCGTCCCTATGGATCTACTGCTCTAATTTGTAAGGAAAGAAATAATTAAATAATTAGCTAATAACCTCATAAACTAATCATGCTTGGATCCCCAACAACGGCGCCAAAATTTGATTGCTGTCATTGAAGGTCAAAAATAAAACCTACTCATTACTCTAACTAGTGATGAATCGAAATCGTATCCTCGGGGATCAAGGGCAATTCTTTTATAAAAAATTAAAAAATTATTTATAGATGATTATATTTAGAATAGTGATTATTAAAAGATAAAACTAATTAATTAATAAATTAAGACAGCAAGAGAAGCAATCCAGGAATCCGAATCTACCATGCACACAAATTTTATCGTCTTTGCTTTATATTGAAATACATTAATTTTTGTAAATTCAGAATTAGAATAATTTATCTCTTGTCAGACATGAACTATATCAGAAGATCATGGCACGTCCGCTTAGAGTATAAACTATTTAATTATTTGCAAGGTTAGGGTTCTAATCTATCATACGACGATCTACATCTCTTAGGCATGTATCGTATTCTGAGATTACGGTACATCGATAGAGGGTGTAGGCCGTGTATGCCAGATTAAAACCTCGATTAGAAAAGTAACTCAAAAAATATATGAAAGAAAAGCATATTTTTATTGCATAGAAATTAAGAATAAAAAGAAAGATAGAACATGGTTACATGCTTCATCATCATCCAAGTTGAAGGAATCTAACAATGCATTGCTGCTGCCAGCATCCCCTTCATAATTTTTTTCTTTCACGCCTAAATATAATGATCTAAATAAAAGAAAAAATAAAAAAATTTAAAAAAAACTCCTCCCCGCAGACTATTGCTTGAGGTTCTTCTTTTTATAAGTTTGTTTAGGGCTTCCTCCCAGTAAAAGTTAGAGTCAATTGGGTTTAAAATCGTTTAGATATCGTTTAAAACTCCTCAACCATCTGTTTTACATCACCTGCCTTAGTTTGCACCAAGAATCCTGTGAAATCATCTCTTTCTTCCTTTTCGGGCAAAGAGCCTTGATTTGAGTACCATCTGCATTGTTGGACTCCAAAATCAAGCTATTTTCATATATAGGCTCCTTTTCTTCAAACATTTATAAAAAGTATCAATTTTTAATAAATTTAAAATAATTAATATTTATTTTAATGATTAAATTGGGATAATAAATAGACTTATCACATCCTCCAACTTAATCATTGCTAGTCCAATTAAAATTAAATCATGTCCCACTAAGATTTTCTTTTGCAAAATTAAATCTAGGCTTAAGGTTGAAAGAAGCTAGCTTGTATCACTAATTAAGTATTAAATTTTTGAAGTAAATTTTGCAGTCAGAACTATTAGAAACTTTCTTAGAGTTCATCCATAGATCTACAGCACTTATGTTTGTGATGGCTAACTTAAAATTTCGATACTATCTTGTAAGGAATAATAGTATTTGCTTATCACTTACTTTGGTCAATTTTTTATACACTCTTAATTAAGCACCTGATCTGAGGTAGCTTTCACACTGCCTGATGTATATTTATTTTTTTATTTTTTTTTTTTTTAGCGATATCTTTATACTGCCCACTTTTTGACCCGAACAATAATGCTTACTTAGGCAAAGGTGCCCGATTACTCGATGAAAAATCAATGTTTAGACTTGCTTTATATATATATATATTATTTTTTATTTTATATCAGGCAGGTAGCTCTCTCATTGGGGTGTATATCAATTACCAATTTTTAATAATGATTGAATCTCTAATTGACCTTATAACTAATATTTAGTTTACCTCGTCAGTGTGCATATACAATGAAAGTGCTAATAGCCATCAGATGACCTAAGTAGGCCGCTAAAAGTCTGACAGCTAGTCTACTCCTTGGCTCGCTACAGTAATAAGCCAATACTTTCTAATTTTATTACATTTTTCTAGTTGATTTTGCTCAAGAATTTCTTTCATGACATATGATTTATAAAAAATTTAAAATTTTCAAAATTTTCCAAGATGTTTTCAAAATATTTTTGAAAAAAGGTTTTTCTTACCCCCAACATAATTCCCATTGTCCTCAATGGAGTAAGAAAGAATAAAATAAGAAAAAATACTATCTTGATGAAATGCCTCGTGTAATGTTAGGAGTAACCGTGCGAAGCAGTCTCTTATTCCTAGAAATAAGAATCATGAAATAAAGGTCAAAACATAAAAATTTTGGGTTGCCTCCCAAAAAGCGCTAAGTTTAACGTCTTTAGCCAGACGTCATGGCTCACTTTGATTACAATTGTCAAGAAGTTTGACAATCTCTTTCCTTACTACTTTCTTCATGGTTGGTTTAAGTTTTCTTTGATGGTCTCTTATAGGCTTGGTTTTCTCCCTTAAGTGAATCCTATGTTGAACGATCGAGGAGCTAATCCCTTTTATATTAGCCATAGTCCATCCTACACTTCTTTATTCTCATTCAATAGCTTTTCTTTTTGTGAGGAGTCTAGGTTGGTTGAAATCATCACAGGCAGTGTTTTCTAATGGACCTTGGATGCATAGTTAAGATGCTTGAAAAGTGATTTCAGTTCTAATTTGAGTGCTTCCTTTATTGATGGTTTAGGTAATGGTTCAAGTACTTCTCTAGTGGTTCGGTTGAAAATTCTCATCTTAATTTTTCATCAATTATAACAACATCATTAATTTGCTCCCTATCTTGGTTTATGCAGATTTTTAGGTCAAGCTCTTAGTCACTAAGGTCAATTGGATCATAAACAGTATTTTGAACATAATTTGAGTCGCACGTTTAATGTGTATTGGTAAGATTGAAAATATTAAGATCAATTGACATATTTCCATAGGAAAGTTTTATTAATTCATTTCGGCAATTAATTAGGGCATTAGTTGTGGCCAAAACTAGTCTACCTAAAATCACTAGGATGTGGCTCTTTGGGTTTGTCACCTGTTCAGTTTCTAAAATCACAAAGTCCATCGGGTAGATAAAGTCACCAACTTTGATCAATATTATTATTGAAAATGATTCCTATGTTCCTCCAACTAAGAATATATATGTATATATATACACTAAATATATGTTTTAGAAAATAATATTTATGGTGTGTGGCCGATTATATTTGGTGAAAAAAAAATTATTCAAAATAAAAACAAGTTAAGGAGTCAGGCCTGGAAGACGGATTAAACCACTGTCCTAAATGAGATTTGTTCCCCTTCTCATACAAAGAAAAATTAGACCACATGCTCTCCTCTAAAGTACAACCCAGAAGCTAAAAACTCCAACGTTCATTGGTGGCACGATCTCAACAGGATGCCGATCAGCAGTCTTTAAGAAAATTAGAAAGAAGGAATAGAGTTATTGTTACTTTCATTTTTTCATTCTATGAAAGGTTGGGGTGGTGCCCTATATATGGACTTTTTTTCCCTTTAGAATGGTCGGCGTTTGGTTTTTTAAAAATGGCTAGGCTGTTTGGTTTTTTTAAAACGGACGAGCGTTTGGTTTTTTAAAAACAGCCTGTGTTTGTTTGTTTTTTTTAAACGCTAACGCTTCAGTGTTAACAATCCTCCAAAAAAAAATAACAAAAGAATAATAAACAAATTATTAAATTTAGTAAGCAATTTTAAAACTTTAAAATTTTACTGTGCTTAGTGCAAGTACCTTCTAGGTTTAAACTTGCATTTAGTATAAAATATACACAGTATGAAGATGAGCTGATCGTAATGCAGGTTAGCGCTATCTAGGCCATGCGCTTGCCTTGATTTTCATGAGAGTTACTAGGGATTCGCTCCGGTCCCATAGTTGTGGCCTCACGACTACTCTTACTAAGGTAAATCCTCTAAGGGTACGTGCAACGGAATCGTACCTCGCTGAATTTACAGCATTGAATCTATTAAGAGCTATGCTCAATAAGACAGATCATCCAAGGATACATGTGACTAATACCCTGCAGATAACCTACCTCGGATCCAATTGGTACTTGTCCATCTTTTTTAACTGGTGGAAGGGTATCACAATCTACCCCCCTTACATAGAGGCGACATCCTCTCTACCCCCCTTACACAGAGCCGACATCCTCATCCTCGTCACCAGAGGCACATAATCGCATCCACCAGACAGAAGGCCCACGAACCCATTTCGTTACAAAAAAGCAAAATGGATAAGGCCCATACCAACTTGGGCCATCACAGTTGTTAACACCGAGTGTTAGCGTTAAAAAAAAAACCAAATACCAGCCGTTTTTAAAAAACCAAATGCTCACCCATTTTAAAAAAACCAAACAACCTGGCCATTTTTGAAAAAACCAAATGCCAGCCATTTTAAGAGAAAAAAAGTATATAATTAGGGCACCACCCCATCCTTTCATAGAATAAAAAAAATGAAAGTAACAACTCTCTATTCCTTCTTTCTAATTTTTTTGAAAACTATCGATCGACGTCCTATTGAGATCGTGCCACCAATAGACGTTGGAGTTTTGGCTTCCGAGTTGTACCTTAAAGGAGAGCGTATGGTCCAATTTTTCTTTGCACGAGAAGGGGACCAAATCTCCTTTAGGGCAGTGGTTTAATCCGCCTCCCAGGCCTGACTCCTTAACTTGTTTTTATTTTAGAACAATTTTTTCTTTTCATCGAATATAATCTGCCACACACCATAAATATTATTTTTTAAATATATATTTAATATATATATATACATATATATTCCTAGTTGGAGGAACATAGGAATCATTTTCAATAACAATCTAAAGAAGATTTGTTTTTGGATGCGATCTGATCTCTTGGTTTTGGATGCGATCTGATCTCTTGGTTTGGATGCAATCTGATCTCTTTGTGGGTTCAAAAGTTGTTATCTTTTTGTTTTCATTTGCCTCTTGATCTGAATGAATAGTCTACTTCTTTGAGTGAGGAAAACAGAATCTTTATTAGATCCTGCCATGATAATATTAGATGGTTGGCCTTCTGATGTTTTTTGTATTTTGTTATTCATATTAAATAGTTATATTTTTTTATTTATGTGTGTGTAGTGTGTTCATCTATGAATCTCGTCCATACCTTCTCATATTGGCGATGTCAATTATAGTGTATGATGTTATGTATGATATGATTGTTAGTTATGTCATGGGATCATTTTTACTTCACTAAAATTTTTGTACTATTTATTGCAATCCTAAATATTGTTATTAAGGTAATAGCGATGGTTTATTTCGCTAAGATAAGGATGGCCTTATCTAAGGCTAGTTTGGTGATTTCTTTAGCCAATTTTAGAATGACCAAAGGAAAAGTTAAAATGTTTAATGCTATCAGTTGAGTCTCCTAATGATGTGATGTAGTAGTCTCAGTATTATGGGGGTAAGCACAATATGGATTATGGGTAGTGAAACAATTTTATGAATTCACTAATATGCAAGTTTATGATGCTCATTTGTAGATTATATTTGTGGTCCTTTTGTGAAGTAGCATGGTCAATTATTATCATTCATGTGGTATAATTAGTCTTTCTTTATTTAATGGACATTACTGCTCATATCATTAGCACATCCATTATTTGTCATTTGCATATAAAATGCTACAAATGGCTTGAGTTATTCTTGACTAATTGTGCATGCATGCTCAAGTAGTTATTACAGTTGTAGTTCTTCTGGCTGTTCAAGTAGTTAAATTATTCAGAAATATAAGAGAGGATATTTTAAAAATATAAGATCAAAACATAATTTGGCAGATCTTTTAACCAAGGCCTTTCGAAGGCTAAGGCATTTAAGACATCGAGAGGGATAAGGCTTAAGCCCATATATTAGTCACTAGAGTGGACCCCTACCGTCATGGTAACCTCATGGTTAAGGTTCAAAGGGAACAGTATCTAAGGTGATATCTGGAAGCACTGTTTTAGGAGTCTGTCTCCATCCCATCCCTACGGTGTCGTGCTTTATTGTGACGGTTAGGTTGAGCATATCTCTTAATAGATCCAAGGCTGTAAATTCAGTGAGGTACGATTCTATTGCACGTATCCTTGGAGGATTTACCTTAGTGAGAGTAGTCGTGAGGCCGCGACTATGGGATCGGAGCGAATCCCTAATAGCTCTCATGAAAATCAAGGCAAGCGCATGGCCTAGATAGTGCTAACCCGCATTATGATCAGCTCATCTTCATACTGTGTGTATTTTATACTAAATGCAAGTTCAAACCTAGAAGGTACTTGCACTAAGCACAATAAAATTTTAAAGTTTTAAAATTGCTTACTAAACTTAATAATTTATTTATTATTCTTTTGTTTTTATTTTTTTATGGAGGATTATTAACGCTGAAGCATTAGCGTTAAAAAAAAACCAAACACTGGCCATTTTTAAAAAACCAAACCCTCATCCGTTTTAAAAAAACCAAACAGCCTAGTCGTTTTAAAAAAAACCAAATGCAGGCCATTTTAAGGGGGAAAAAAGTCCACATATAGGGCACCACCCCAACCTTTCATAGAATGAAAAAAAATGAAAGTAACAACAATTCTCTATTTCTTCTTTCTAATTTTCTTGAAGACTACTGATTGGCATCCTGTTGAGATCGTGCCACCAACGGACGTTGGAGTTTTTAGCTTCTGGGTTATACCTTGGAGGAAAGCATGTGGTCCAATTTTTCTTTGCATGAGAAGGGGACCAAATCTCCTTTAGGGCAGTGGTTTAATCCGCCTCCCAGACCTGACTCCTTAACTTATTTTTATTTTGAAATAATTTTTTCTTTTCATTGAATATAATCTGCTACACACCACAAATATTATTTTCTAAAACATATATTTAGTGTATACATATATATAAATACATATATTCCTAGTTGGAGGAACATAGGAATCATTTTCAATAACAATATTGATCAAAGTTGGTGACTTTATCTACCCGATGGACTTTGTGATTTTAGAAACTAAACCGATGACAAACCCAAATTAATCCTAATGATTTTAGGTACTATTTTTGGCCACAACTAATGCCCTAATTAATTGCCGAAATGAATTAATGAAACTTTCCTTTGGAAATATGTCAATTGATCTTAATATTTTTAATCTCACCAATACACATTAAACGTGCGACTCAAATTATGTTCAGAATACTATTTATGATCCAATTGACCTTAGTGACTAAGAGCTTGACCTAAAAATATGCATAAACCAAGATAGGGAGCAAATTAATGAGGTTGTTATAATTGATGAAAAATTAAGATGAGAATTAGGTTTTAAATTTGCAATATAGCCAATTAGGTTTTAAATTTGCAATAAAATATCATTGTCATAATCCATATCTATCAATTCATTGCTAGAAAAGATATTCAAGACCAAATTCCAAACATCTATGCATAACTTCTAAAATAATATATGCATTTGTAATTAAAGAACATGCATTCATAAAATCCAAAAATTAATCATGACATCAATATTTCATTAAAGATAGAGATATATATGAAAAATCTTGAAAAGGTAGATTATTACTTACGTCATAATTGCAAATAATATGAATCCCAATTAACTTTGTATATTTTTCATAACCTATCACTTATTTTAAAGATGTGACTATCAATAAATCCAACAAGCTCTTAATTCATCATCGGCATGGGATTCTCTTAAGAGGAATGATGAGAATAAATTTATATTGATGCAGAAAAGCTTCCATAAAAAACAGAAGGTCCTCTATTGATCACTTCTTGGATTGAAGTCTTGCACCTTGACAAATAAGAAATTTTACAAATTAGAAAAAAATATTTGATAAATTTTTTATATCAAAAGGCTTTTGCTATGGCTTATTTATAGAGTTTTTCTAAAGCTTACAGGACTTTCACTTTTGATACTAATTTCCTAAAATCAATAGATTTCCTACTTTATGTAGGATTCCTATTTCCTAAAACAATAAAAATATAAATATCAAATAAATTTAAAAAAGATTCTTAACTCATTAAAATTTCTAACTTATCTAATATAATTTTTAGAAAAAATAAAAAATTAGATAAAATTGAAGAAAAATATTCTCAAATTATGAACTATAGAATAACATTTTCATAATTTTCTAAAAGTTTGCTATTATTAATATATGTTCATTAAATTGTCCATAAATCCTTCATACCACCTTTATTTTAAGTGATCTAAGATGCTTTGTAAAACTAATTCGAGGTTGTAGGAAGCTAGTCCTGCTTATAAATTTTTACTAAAATAATATTTATTTATCTTTATTTTTAACTAATATATGCTAGCTAGGTTGGGGTATTACTAGTCCTCTATTTATATAGAGGCATATTGATTAATTCTAATCCCTATGATTAAGGAATTTGCTATAAATATAAGGAATGATAGTAAAATATAAGGAGAGAAATTAGGAGTCAACAAGATAGCTAGTATGCATTCAAATACAAGAAAAAAATTAGGCCAAGATTGATCTAAAATCAAGAGCATGCTTAATATAGATTGATTAAAAATCAAATTTGCTTATATAAATTGTTTGGAAATAAAGCGCATGCCCATAACATGCTTAATGTAGATTAATTGAAAATCAAGCATATTTAACATTGATTAATTGGAAATTAAGTCCATGGTCGTAGTGTGCTTAATATGTACTTTGTATCATTCGAAGGATATACAATATCGGTGGTTTGAATCATCTTTATACCAATTAGAAAGGTTCATTTAAAATAATATGTTCATACACCATGTAACAATATGTTATGCATACTAGGGATAAGCAATGAGTTAGAGTAGCCTAATGAAATCAATATCAACCTGATCTAATAAGATTGGGTTAATTTAGCTCCAAATGCTACTACAGTTATTTTTTATTTAAATTAATTTTTTGATACTTTACTAACATCAAAAAAACAGTCTTTCGATAGTTTTATAAGCATTACGAAACTACTTAGAGTGAAAATGATATATGCCGACGCTTTATAAAGCATCGGCAAAAAAATGATATATGCCGACGCTTTATAAAGCATCGGCAAAATATATGTTGATGCTTTCTTAAGCGTCGCAGAATAAGCTTTTTTGGCAAGGAATATTTATGGCTACGATAGGTAGGTTTTGGGAATGAATTTTCATAGAGCGTAGCTTCAGCTGAGAAAGGGTTCGCATCACCGCAGTAAGCTTACCTCCCAGTCCGTTGGTCGACCTTGAGGATTCTACTCCGGAACCGTTAAGCGTCCGCCGTTATCTTCGACAACCACAAGCCAGGGAACAACGCCTAACAGACAAAATAAATTAATAAGAAATGAAAGTTAACCTGGGCCTGAACCAAAAGGTTGGACTCTGATGGATTTTATCCGGCTTGGGTTCAGGGTTAATGGGTTTGGATCAGGTTCAACAAGTTCTTTGCATTTTAGATTAACTAGCATTGATTTAACCCGATTGATTTGGGTTTAATCAAAATCAACCCACTCGGCTCAAAGGTTTAAGAGGACCGGGCCTTCTTCTTCGACCAGCCACCCGATCACCCGGTCCTCCCATCTGCCAACCGCCATGGCTGAACCTTGCCCTTCATTGGCCAGACCCGGCGAGCACCGGCGAACGCCCCTGCCGGTCCAGGTGGCAGCGGCGCTCGGCCGGCTACCCTCCGGCAAAGGCGGCGACCTGCCAGCCGAAGATAGCCAAGAAGATGCGCTGATCCGCTTCACAAGAACCGATCGGCACCACGCCAAACCGCTGGTCGGCGGCGGTGATGACCGGAAACGGGGTACGATGCCACGGCCTCCGGTAAGCTTTCATCCGACTCTCTTGACATCGATTAGAGTATCTGGCGAACGAATTGGAGAAAATCAGATCGGAACATGGGTTTTAACTCTAACGCTGAGGAAATAGCCACGGTCTCTACCTGAACGTGGCTTCATCACCGTCGACGCCGAGAGCCACCGGCAATGATCCGGATGAAGCTCTCCGGTGATCCGCAGCTTGGAGATGGAGATCTGGCCGTCGCCACCGCGCTCGAGCCGGGCTTGGAGCTTCCAATAGAACAGGACGTACATCACGAGGTCCTAGAGAATTTATTCTCCGATGGCAATAGAGGTCCGGCAAGGTTCCGCCAACGGCCAAGGACCAGAAACAAAGGAGAAGAGGAGGAAGAGGAGGAAGAGAGAAGAGAGAAGAAAAAGCTGGGAGGACCGAAGGCTTCGGGAAGCTTCAGCGAAGGCTTGATCTAGGGAAGGCGGTGATGAACAGTGATTGATGAATAACTTCCGGTTTGATTCAACTAAGCCGCCGATCTCCGGTCTCCGGTCTCCGACGCCTCTGATGACATCCCCTTTACGATTCACGTTCATGCAGCGGAGGAGCCGCTGGTTTTCCCCACGTCCTGAGGTCCGGAAAGGAGAAGTTGTGAAGCAGATTACCCTGCGTCTCTCCTCTGGAAGGCGCCGTCGCGGCCACCGGCGGGGGATCTGGCGGCCTCGAGGCCGTCTCCGCCGAGATCGAGCTGGGGGGGAGGGGGGAGTGACTTGATTAAATTAGGGCAAAGCCTGCCGATGCTTTTTAAAGCGGCAGGCTGCGTAAATTTCCCACGCCTTTCTCAAGCATCGGCAAAAAAAAAAAAAAAAAAAAAAAAAAAAAGTTGCTATTCCTAATTTTTGAAGTAGTGTGCTCATAGGACTGATTTTGGGTTTAAAATCTTGAAATTGATTCCATTCGGATCAGTTGCTCTAGAGGCTAGTTTCATTGTTTTGACCTAAGAATTAACCATAATTTATTTTAAAAAAAAAAAATTCTCTTAAGAATTAGATTATATAAATTTTAGATATGCCTCTCGTAAGTCATCTATCATCTCTATTAAAGATATATAGTATTAGATTAGTCAATAAGTATTTATTTATGATTGAATTATTTGTTGGGTTGTGGATATTTTTATATTTCATGAAGATTTTAATTTGATATTGATATTGATATTTGTTATATCTTAGGAATTAATTTGATTTGGCTTGACGTGTGAGTAGATATTTAAAATTTTTAATTTCTATTTATGACTTTATTGTAATTGATAGAAATATATCTTTTGATTTTTTACTTATGATGGCATAAATAATTATGTTTATTATAAGATAATAAATTAATTATTTCAAATATTTAAAATATATTTCAAATATGTATCATTTTTAAATATATTTCATTTTTCTCTTCTATAGCTTTAAATTATTAGTTGTACTATATATCATCAAATATTCATAAAAAATAATTTTTAGTAATGTTGTGAGTTTTCAAAGTATTTTTACCATGGCATTTAGTTTATCACAGGATTTCTATAATTTAGAAAAGAACTTTTAATACATTAACAATGCTTAAAATTTTTAAGCTAATGCAAAGGGTTAGTTATAAATTGATTTCAATATAGTATCGGATCCATTTTGAGTCCAAATTTCTGAAAATGATCCTGATTTGATTGGCTTCAGATTTTAGCTTAAAACTGTTCCAAATAATCAATTCATGCTCATCCAAGCGTATACTATAAAAATTTCATAAAATCATCATCATTTTGTGATGTGTAATTTTCATACAATCATCATCATTACAAGATATATACAAATAATAACGATTGTAACATTGGATCTTGTTTTGCAATCCAAATCATAGAGGAACCGGACTCACGCTTTGTGTCCTCTTTCCATCCAATAAAAATGTTTCCCTTGGCCTTTAGGACCCCTTTAGGACTACTAGATTGCCTACGTTTATATAGATATTAAAAAAAAGAATAAAATACATGCGGCCCGACCAGAGATTGCCTGCACTTAGATTTAGATATCAAAAAGTAAAGAGAAAAAAATAAAATGCACCCGGCCCGACCAGAGATATTAAAAAAGTGAAAAGAATAAAATACTTGCGGTCCGACCGCAGATTGCCAGCATTTAGATTCGGATATTAAAAAAAAAGAGAAAAGAATAAAATACATGTGACCCGACCAGAATCGCACCATTTCGTCCTACCGTGGTGATTCGACTCCGTGGCTGTTCTGAAATCTGTCAGTGTCTCGGAATTTGAAAACCACCAATCAACAATTTAATTTGTAAAACAGCGGGAGATGAGCTTTTCCTTAGCCGATAAATCACGAACATCTAGCCGTCCGTCGCGGCGATCGGGCCCCTTCTCTCGTGAACCGAACGCACCGACGATCGCGATCATGGATCCCGACAAATCTTCTTCCCTTCCACGATCGCTCCATTCCAACCCCTTAGAGGCTTCCGACAAGCCACGAATGATGCCATGATCAATCCTCTTCTTCTACTCTTTTTTTTTTTTTTTAATAAGTACTGACAAATGAGTACATCGATTTAAAATAAATCAAATTTGATATATTAAAATATAAAATTTGAAAAAAATAAAAGGGGCAAAGGTTGCTTTCGGCTTTAAAAATCAGTGATAGGCCGCTGATAATATTTCAATCCGTCGCTGAATTGAATAGATGTACTTTTCTGAACGCAATAAACTTTCTAGAGTAGAACTAATATCATCAATCAAAAGAATGAAAGACAAATGGTTGTTAAATTTTTGACGAAGCCAATTAATAATTTTTTTTTAATAATAAGATGCGTATACTTAGGATATGAATGGCGATATATCAGTATATGCAGCATATAATTCAACTAAAAATAATAAAAAGATCAAATCTTTCGGCCGCCAACACCTCATCGTTCCACTTTCGAATCACAAAAACCAATTCATATATCAATCATGAACATTTTTATTAAAATTAATTTTAATTAATTTTAATAATAAAAACTTAAAAGAATATAAGGATCGTGCACTGATAGACTGCCGAAGCAGCAGCAGCAGCGGCAAAGTCCCAAGGACCAGCGGAATCAATCTTTATCAACATAATTAATCTATCCAGAGATCCGGTTGCGCTCTTTATGGCATATCACGCCTGCTCATTCACAGCTCACAACCCAACCGTATGTCCTGTGGACGACCGCTGCTCCTACGTACCACCTTCCTTTCACTGCAGTCAAAATCGAACCACGCTGGCTGTCACGCGGCTGCCGGGCTTCTCGTCTCTCCACTCTTATAACGACATCTCCACTCACACTCCTCCGTCCAGGGAGCCATAGCAAAGCAATGGCGAACCCCGCCCCCTTCACCTCCTTACCTTTTCTTCTGTTCCTGCTTTTCTTCCTATTCTTCTTTGCTCTTTGGCGTCGTCGGCCAATGTCACCTACGACCACCGCTCTCTTATTATTGATGGCCAGCGCAAGCTCCTCATCTCCGCCTCCATCCACTACCCTCGCAGCGTCCCCGCCGTGAGCTCCCTCTCCGCCACCCTTCCTTTCCGTTTATTTTTTTCTCCCCTCTTTTAATTAACCCTTCTCTTTTGCTCTTAATTGATTGGCTCTTCTCAGATGTGGCCCGACCTCGTCGCCGCTGCCAAGAAGGGCGGCGCCGACGCCATCGAGACCTATGTCTTCTGGAACGGCCACGAGCTCTCTTCAGGCAATGTGAGCTTCCTTATTCCTTGAACCTGCCCCAACCCCTTCCCCTCTTCCCTTCTTCTTTATGGATCTCGAAACAAAGCTTTTTCTTCTTATCTCTCTCTTATCAGTACTATTTTGAGGACCGGTTCGACCTGGCAAAGTTCGTGAGGATTGTGAAGGATGCCGAGATGTACATGATCCTCCGCATTGGGCCATTCGTTGCCGCCGAGTGGAATTTTGGGTTCGTGTCAAATTATCTGAATTTTTTTCTCTCTTTTTTTTTTTTAAAAGCTCCCAACTGTTTTAGTTTGTGCTCGCATTGAGTGGTTGTTGTTCCCCTTTTTTGTTTTGTTGAGCTGCAGGGGGGTGCCAGTTTGGCTACATTATGTGCCCGGCACTGTCTTTCGGACAAACAGCGAGCCATTTAAGGTTTGGAAGTTGATAAAGTTGTAATTTTTCCCTTTTCTTTTTTTAACCCTCTTTGTAATTTTATGGAATCTTTTTGGGTTTATTGATTTCGGTTGGGACTGATGAAGTGGGATTGTTCTCGTTTCCTGAGCACAGAGGCATATGAGGAACTTCACAACATATATAGTGGAGATGATGAAGCGAGAGAAGTTTTTTGCTTCACAGGGGGGGCATATCATCTTAGCTCAAGTGAGTATTTCCTAGCAATTTGTTTGATTGTTGCTGGTCGACTGGTTAATGCGTCAGTTATGGTAGTCTCAGAAAGCTTAGTCTTGATGCCACTTGTCTAGCAACAATATGTACTATGTAGTTCTTTAATTAAACAAACATTCTAGTTCCTGTTATCAAGAGATATGCTTACTGCTATGGTTTGTCATGTTGAGCTTCTACACTACGCTTGAGTGTGCTTTGCTTCCATTGTTGATAAGAGATGTCTGATACCCCATGAAAAGTTTGTGCTTTTGTATCTGTTTTACTGGCTAATCCCTTCAGATTATTGAAGTTCAAAAGCGACAGTCGTTTGCATCACCGAACTGTTTTCTTTCTTGCAGATTGAAAATGAATATGGGGACATTGAAAGGGTTTATGGAGATGGAGGGAAGCCATATGCAATGTGGGCTGCGAGTATGGCTCTTTCTCAAAATATTGGTGTACCTTGGATTATGTGTCAACAATATGATGCTCCTGATCCAGTGGTAAGGGACACCCTTCAGACGTTCTTTAGTTCTTGTACATTAGCAAAAGTTGGAACTTTTTTTGGGGGGGGGGGGGGGGGGGGTACACATACATTCTTTCATGGGTTAGGAAACCTATTGGACTATACCTAATGGGATCTTCAGAAATTTTGGAGGGGCCATGACCCCTCCTAGTCTTAACCAAGCTTGGCCCTTGTTCTTGCATAGAATAGTATTTTCTATATAATTCCATGTCAAAAATGGGGCCCTTTCTCTTTGGTTTGCACTATTTCTTAAGCATATTCTATTTGAACAGAGCAAAACAGAAACTGCCATCATATACTACACAATAATAACTACTAATAGTTTCAAATCTCAAATGAAAATGTGGTAATGTAGTCACTGTCGTTGCATAAACTTTGTACAAGGCCATTATAGAGAGTTGTAGTAATATAATTACACCTTGCTAAATGAGAACTTGTTGAATTGTTACTCTGTACATCTAATTTTCTGTGGATCTGTTACATTCTAAGGATTGCTAAGCAGTCCAAAATTATTATCTTGGTCTATCTAGCCATTTCTATGACTGTACTTGGCTATCATAAATAATAAGAGGTGTGCACGATGATCTTAATTTCATACTGAACCAAAATCCACTTATGAGGTTTTCTTTTTTTCTCCTTTAATGTGTTATATTGCTTGCTAAATTAATAATTTCATGCTTCCTTCGGAAAAGTAGTCTTATAAAATTTGTGGCTTTTGGCCATTTATATATGCATCCATTTTTGTGTGCACAGCTGTGCTTGCATGCTTAAATTGCATCCTTTCGAGCATGTGTTTTTTTCAACATGCTTGAATTGAGTATTCACTGTCTTACTTGCAATTTATTTATCTTAAAGACATAAACCTCTTTCTGCTTGCAGATCAATACATGTAATTCATTTTACTGTGACCAGTTCACACCAAATTCCCCAAACAAGCCAAAATTTTGGACAGAGAATTGGCCTGGATGGTAATTATATTTCTGCAATTACTATTCTGAATTTTTTTCAAGGAAAAAGGTGGAAGTCCTTCCTCTTTCTTATTAATCATATTTTGTTAGTTTAGAGTTCAAGATTGTTCTGTTCATAAGCTTATGCTAGAGTGATCTTGGCAACATAACGATAATGATTATGCTTTACATTATTTTTATTGTTTAATGAATGAGCTTGAATTTAACAGTCTACAAGTTTGTTAAACAACACAAATTTGTTTAAAGTAAAGGTGACCAGAATGTAAAATTTGAAATTTTAGATCAGTTGCATTGATGACCGGCTTGTTTTGGGGAGTAGGAATCATCTTTAGAGACAGGCATCTTTTGCCATTTCCATCTAGGGTAATCATTTCTGTCTGAGATAACCTGGAATGTAGGTGTAAGTTAGGTATTACCTCATCTTTGGAGACGGGCATCTTTTGCCGTTTCCATCTAGGGTCATCATTTCTGTCTGAGATAACCTGGAGTGTGGGTATAAGTTAGGTATTACCATAAGGTGATACTCTTATCTTATGTCAGATAGGCTAAACAACCAGGGTTCCTCTATGGGCCGGGGTGGAGCCACATGTTTGTGAGGGCCAGCAATTGCCTCCCTTAGTTTTCAAAAATTGCTTGGAAGTTCTATCAATTTTTGAACCCTTAATGAAAATGACCCCCTACCCCCCCCCCCCCCCCCCTTCCCTTCCCTTTTCTCCAACAAAAATTTGGGTGGCAATTATAAAATTATGTGGCCAATTTGTAAACGTGCATTAATTAGAGCTTTACTTGGATAATTCAAATGTAGCCAAGCTTAAATCTAGTTATCTTCCCCATCTTTGAATCTACACAATTCACAAATTCCAAAGATAAAAATGGTAGAAAAGATGGGGTGGCTGTGGGATATGTGTGGATCCAAGGGTGGGAAGGTGTCCGGATTCTGAATTTGGCTACATTTGAATGTAGCCAAGACCAGCTCAAAAAGTTATTGTGGTTATGTATAATATTAAAAATTTATTTTCAAGTAAAATATTATCGTGATTACTTGGTTACTTGCCCCCTTGAGTAAAGGTCCTGGCTCCGCCACTGTCTATGGGATGAATTATGTGTCAACATAGGTTGAATATATTAGCGCGAGCTAACATACTGTTAGATATATGAAGAGTGGGACAACTAATTTTCCTTCAAAAGAGAAAAATGATCCACATGCGAGGAATGAGGTTGGATTTCCTACTAGGGTTCTTTTGTGTTGAATCTAACATGAGTTGGACACCTATGATCTCTTGAGAATGATAAGAATTTTATGAAACTTGGTCTTCGTGCTAGCGCCAATATAGTGGCTGGCAGGGGTCCTTTAAGGGCAACCTGGGTATCAGGCATCAGGTGTGTGAAGCAACAGCATGTAGGTTTGTTTGGTCACATAAATTCAAGATCAGAAAGAAATGAAGTTTTTACAGAGTTATAATGAAGATGCTTAAATTCAAGATCAGAAAGAAATGTGCTTTTCTAATTCCCAGGTTGATTATACTGATTCTGTATAAGAGCAAAGTTTTGCATTTGCTGTAGCTATGAACCTTTTTAGCTCAAAGTATGCTTGTTCAGGAATAACATTCTTTAACCATTTGTGAAAAGAATCTTTGACTTTCCCTTCTGAACATGTTACAAATCCAAATTTGCTTATATTTCTCTATCTCTGCAAAATCAAGTGTGCTCGTGCCAGTGCATTTATCTAGTGCCACAATGACTCCATTCAAATTATATTCAGTTCATACCAATTCTACAGTTGCTTCTTTCCCTGTTTATTCAATTCTCTATTAGAGTTGTTTTTGGTTAAAATACAATTAAAGTAACTATTAAATATAATATCTTTATTATTGCAATGGTAAATTCTCGAATTAATAGCAACAGAGGTTACTATTTAAGATGCAGAGGATGACCATCATAGGTGCTGGTGGAAATAAACATGGGAAGACCCCCCTTTTTTTTTTTGTATCTTCTCTGTTTCATCACCTAATAAGTTGTCCATTCTGCAGCTTCTGCCTCCTTTCCTTGGTCCTCTCATTGGACCCCTATATTAGCTGCCCTCTATGTACATACATATTTGCATATGTGCATATCTAGGCATGATTATTATAAATTATATAGTTTTAAGAATATTTTAAGTCAACAATAAATTTCCTTGTGATGCCATTGCCAAGTGTTATGCCTTTTGGTTCAATGAAGTATCAAAATAAAACCACAATTCCTTTTTTCCACTTGCTACCCATTAACTTCTACTCAAGTTTGGGCCACATAGTTTCGGCCCGCTAACAGGTTAATCGGGCTAGCAGGTGAGCTTGGAGCGTTATAAAGAATCCCATCTTTCTCTCTCTTCCTCTCCATCTCTCTTATCTTGGCATGTATTGATCAACCAATAGTGGCTAACCTTTATCAAGTTAAAGTAGAGGTGAGAGAGGGGAAGCCTACAGCTAGGGTCAAAAGAGAGATAGAGAGGAGGGAGAGGAGAAGGAAGAGTGAGAAGAAGGCCAATTGCTTGAGTTTGCAAAGAAAAAGAGAGGAGGAGGAAGAAGAAGAAAGAGTGAGAGAGAGGGAGCCCTATGGCTGGAGTTGATAGAGAGAGGGGAGAGAGGGAGTGCTTAGGTATCCTTGGCTAGTGTCAACAAACATAGACAGAGAGGGAGAGAGTGATGTAGCACAGGATATATAGCCAACAAATACTATGAGCAGTAGGATCATGCCAAATTTCATAGGAATCAGTAGATCCACAAGTGGATTTTAGCTAGATTTCATTAGATTTTCCCTAAATGATGATATTGAATTTTAGCCAATTTCTATATTTGTACCCAATTAATTCTATCCCATTTTCTATTATCGAGTCCTATTATCAGTATCATTGTGTACCGAATTTAATACTTGAATTAGGGATAGGGTCATGGTCTCTATATTTTCCTAATTCATTATGAAAATCAGCTTTCGAGATATTAATAAAAAAAGATTTTTGTGAGAACTTCATCGATAAAAGGTTTTTCAATCATGATTGCTTCAATTTTGTGTGTTTGACCTCTGATTTCAATTTTTATTAATCGACTCACCTTTCACTCTTCACGATGTGCGTGTGGAGGGCAGAGAGGAGGGGAACCATTGGGGTCAATTGAGAGACTTTAGAAGTTTGGTGGTTTATTAGTTGTGCAAAGGATTTGGTTAGGCCATGGGGTCTAGTGAGGTGAGAGATTGGATTGACCATAGTGAGGGGAAACAAAGGAGTGGAGAACAGAAGTTAGCTTCAAGTGTTGGGCGAGTAGTGGTGACTGATAGTTGCTTCTGTACAAGCAAGGCATTTGATCGGCTAGCGGGAATCAAAGAGAAAAATGAGAGCAGTGATAGCGAACTAGGAGAGGTGGAGAGAAAATAAGAGAGGACAAAATAGAGAATTTCCTTTTTTTTTTCTTTGTTTTTTGACAATGACAATCAAGACGAGAGGTTAGTGGTGACTACCAGAGGGGAGGGGAGATTGTGACAATGGGAAACTGGGAAGGATCAAAATTGGGGTGATGCAATCTTGAAATATAGGATAGGGAGATGAAATAAAAATAAGGAAGGTGGTGGTGATTTCACACTTGTCCCTACCCATGTTGACGTAGCTAAGTGTATTAGGTGGTGGTTCTATGCTTGCTCTCCCTTTCCGAGTAGGTGTTCCATACCTGACATTGCCCCATTCCCCAGTGGCAATGTCAATGCTAGCACTCTTGTCTAGGTTGAGTCGGTTAGGCTAGTCCAGCTAGACCAGTCGTGTCTAGGTTGAGTATGTTGCTTACCTGACATCCATTGCATGCTTGATTGACACTTTTCTTCTACATTGTTCTTTTCATCCAAGGTTTCATTTGGATCATGATAAATTTCTGGTTGGACTAATTATGTCAAATTTATCATTCTCTGTGCCATTGTTGTTCATCTTATGTATGGTCAACCCACCCTCTGTTTGGGAAGGTCTGGAAATAGTATATTTGATTTTGTCAAGATTTGGTCAGAAAGATATAGTCTTGTCATGTAACAACCAGTTTATGTTGTAATTTGCAGCTTCCATATGTGTTGTAGCATGATGCAACAATAACCTATGGTACAATGTAATACCAGTAAATGCATAGTGCTATAGGCAGCTGCCTATATGCATGCTCTATATTGCGTTGATAATCATGCTGTAGGTGCATAAGGTGTGGCGTGTTATGACATGGACTGGCATTTAAATTTTTTATAAGCTAAGAAGTGTAAAAAGATGGATTGAAAACTGTGTCAAAACCTGGCACTTGCATGGTATATATTGTGCTGTGATATGCTAGTGCTTTTCATCCATTGGCATGATTACATGCCAAGTTCGTGCTGCAACATGCTATCCCTCGTATGCCTTGATAAATGTGTGGCAGGTACATGTATTATGACATTCTATCAGATGAACCGCCATTTGACTTCTCACACATAAGTTGATACATGTAACAACACCACCAGTGAGGCCAGACTAGGAAAACCTTATGTTGGCCAAGCCCATGCCATCATCTGCTCACCTTCTCAGCTTACTCATGATGTCCCATGGTCAGCATTGCTCCTCCCACCCAACAAAATCTATAGGTGAACATATGCTTGTCCCAAAGTTTTGCAACAGAAATTGATGCATTCATCCTGAAATCCTTTTGGAACCCAGACTAAGCTTGTGGTTGTTAATGCAACATTTGTTGGACATGACCTATTTTTAGTATAATTCTGTGCAGGGAAACTTTAATGCAACTAATACTTCAATGCTAATTGATATCTATTTTTTTTATATATAAAAATATTTTACAAACTATGTTCATCAACTAGGATAAATTAAAAGCACATTTTCTTAGCAGTTAGCACCATTAGTTTCTTGTCAATCCTCTTGTCCTAAATATTTGAGACAACCATTTCCCTCATCCACACCTAATTGAAATTTCATACTTAATGGGTTCCATATGTTTGAAGTAGATTTGTTTGCATCAGTCAGTGTGGAGATTCATAAAAATCATTAGAGAGTCAAAATACAGGGACATTTAAATTATAGCTTCATATTATCAACTTCTTGGTTTATGGCCCATGTTATCTTGTTGTGCCCTATAAAATTATAGCTTTATATTATCAACTTCTTGATTTATGGCCCATGTTATCTTGTTGTGTCCTATAAAAGTTTCTATATTATATATGTAAGATTAAGTGTTTATTTACGGCCAATGGTATGTCAGATCTGGTGCTCATATGTTTGTCGCTATCTGAACTTTTCCTTCCTCTTTTCTCCAATATCAGGTTTCAAACATTTGGGGCCAGAAATCCTCATAGACCAGCTGAGGATGTTGCATTCTCTGTGGCTCGTTTTTTCCAGAAAGGTGGCAGCCTTCAAATTATTACATGGTATGTGTTTGAACAATAATCACAACTCCATGGTAGGAGATAACAGAGCTTTATATATATATATATAAATGTTAAGTGATTGATAAACAATAATTCCTGGTATTATTTGTGACTTTCAATTTCTTTCTTTTGCTCCTTCTATTCTTTTTGCTGATTCTTGTCAAAACTGATTCTTTTTTAATACCTTCAAGTATCATGGTGGAACAAACTTTGACCGTACTTCTGGGGGACCATTCATCACAACAAGCTATGATTATGATGCACCTATTGATGAATATGGTGTGTTGCTTTCTAGACACCTTTGGAAAAGCCTTTTCTGCGATTTCTGTATACTTTTAATTGGACAGTGATTTCCCTCTAAGAAAAATTGAACAATGATTCTATCTTTTGCTTAAAATATCATAGTTTCAGCACTTGATCATGTGAAATGAATTGGAATGAGCTTTCAGGGTTGGTGAGGCTTCCAAAATGGGCACACCTGAAGGAACTTCATAAAGCTATAAAGTTATGTGAGCATGCTTTACTTCATGGTGAGCAAAAGCTTCTGGTCCTCAGTCCTCTCCAAGAGGTGAAGTACTATTTCAATCTTCGTATCATGTCCTTATCAGTTTTAAGATAGATTCAAAATACATATATATCTGAGCAGAAATTTATACTGCATAAATTAATTATACCTGATATTTTTCAATTTATAGAGAAATACTGAATAAGATTGAAATGATTAATTTATTATTGCATGCAAGTATGCTATGGGCTTAAGTTTGTAGTTTCCAAATTTTGTAATCAGTGATATCACGTCAGGAAGAAAAATGTGCAGTAATTTTGTAAGGCACTTCTATTGTGTCTGGCATTTGTCCATTCACCATGATATTCTAGAACTCCATCCATCTTATTTCAAAAATTTCTAGTAATTTGTTTTTTTCAGTGGCTTTCCTTATATATATATCACAAATTGTGTAACTTTATGATGTGGAAGTTGATGTACATTTGACACAAAATTTCTAAGTATTCCAGTACTCACAGTGTGCTGTTGCTGTTTTGAACAGTTATTTTAATGATGCAATGATGAGCAAATTGTTTTTATTTTCATCTCCTTAGGATAACTATGCCCTGGATGATATACTCCCAAATATTTTTACATCCTCTTGGTCAGAAATTTTGATCTTTTTCTCCTTCATTTGTTAAAATTGTGGCTATTTTATTTGTGCAGGTTAATGTTTATTCAGAACCCTCAGGAGGATGTGTTGCATTCATTGCTAATATGGATGACAAAAATGATACATTGATCATTTTCCAGAACAGAACATATAATGTTCCAGCTTGGTCAGTTAGTATTCTGCCAGACTGCAAGAATGTGGCATTTAATACGGCAAAGGTCTTTCTACTTTTCCATATGTTTCTTCTTGTCATTTTTGTACTGTAAACAAATGTTTCCACAAAAAACTACAAGATTGCATTAAGGTATTCATGAGACCATAAGTAAGCAAATTGTAGCATATGTTCAGGTGCCTTGTTCCAAGTAGTTCTAAGATAGAACAAACGGATGGAAACACGAAGATAGCCAAGTGACTTAACTATTTAAATGCTTAATGTTAGATATAAATTATTGGCCCATTTCTTATAAGCTTAAGCTTGTGGTATCATCCATCTTCTGTGGATAGATGCTTAGGTAAACCTAAAAGATTCTACTATTATGGTTCCTTTCCTCGTATTGCCACATAAGTTCTCTCACTTCCTCATTTCTCCTAAACCCACACAATCTATGATCCATTCACATCCCAATTTCAAGTTCTTATTAGTTTTATGGATTATTATAATTGTAATAAGGGTCTCCAAAAGTAATATACAAATTTCTTTTGTGGAAAAATGTGGAAAAATGAATTGTTGTTATTAGATAAATTTGAATAGGTAAGAATTTTTTTTTCTTTTGAGGAGAATTTCTATGGGTAAGACAACCAGGTTTTATATATATATATTTTCACGTTTATTTGCACGTGTATTTTTATTAGTTTCAAAAATACATAAAAGAAAGATGAAAATAAAATTCTTGTTTTATGCACCTTGTTTATACCAAATTTGCATTTTTTTTTCTCTATAAACTGCTAAAATCCATTTGTTTCTTCAGCAGCTATCACATAAAATCAGATTTTGTAAGAAAAAAATTTTATGGTGCCAGAAAAGTCATGTATTTTGTTGTAAATGGTTCAGCAATAGTCTTTTTGCATGCTTTTTGCCTTTTGCTTATGGTCCTAACTGGAGATAATTTTTTTCAGGTTCGATCTCAAACTTCTATGGTAGACATGGTACCAGAGAATTTGCAAGCAATGATGATTGCTCCAAATAAACGTTTAGGAGATCTCCAATGGAACATCTTCATGGAGAAGGCTGGGGTCTGGGGAAAACCTGACTTTGTCAGAAAGGGATTTGTAGATCATATTAACACCACACAAGATTCCACTGATTATCTTTGGTACACAACAAGGTAAGTCTAATCCTTAGCAACTTATCCCATATCTTGTTAAGTGTTGTTCTTGTCAGTGGTTGATCCTGTTAAACTATAGCTAGTAGAATACACCATGCATAGCATGATTCATTGGACATGAAAGATGTTGAACACAGAAAATTAAGATTTATGCTTGAGGATTTGATTATATGCCATGATGAGTAGATCTTCATCTGATTCCAGAACTCTAGATTTACTCGATTGCTGTCCAATTTCAGTTTATGCTATTTTCATGATCCATGTATATGTTATCAATGCAGAAAAGCAGAAAGAAAAACAAATTTTGTTATTATAGGTCTGCATATGAACAGATCTTCCTTAACATCTATTGGGCACTTGCATGAACCTACATCTTGTTTTAAATTCTTCCTTGTTTTTTAATTCTTAACATGAATTTACCACAAAACATTACAGCATTCATAACCAGCACATGAAAAAATTATACATTGAATAAGTAGATTAACAAATTTCAAAATATTTTGTGAAAAACTACAGTTTTCATATAGATGAAAGTGAAGAATTCTCGAGTGATGGGAGCCATCCAATTCTCATGGTCAAATCAAAGGCCATGCTGTCCATGCTTTTGTCAATCAGGAGCTTCAAGGTGATCAATCATGACAGATTCTAATGCATGATATTATTCACGTGCAATACCTAAAATTAAACTTCAGTGACAAAAGTATTGTTTGGAGGTGATGGATTTTAGTGGTAGTGTTTTGCTTGTGTCATATCATGTGTTGAATTTTTGTTGCTAAATTATTTCTTATCGGTTGCTATTTCATGAGATTTAATATTATTACATTTGATGTCATTCAAGTGTGCTGTGGTTCTTTCTTCTGATTCTATGGAGCACATTATTTTATCAACTCATTTTACAAGTGTTGACAAACTTGTTCTTGTCACATTTTGTTCTTGAATTTATTTAATTTTTGAAGCTTAACTATGACTAAGGGGAAAATCCTAAAATATTTTATTTACTTATTTATTCTTGTTTTTAATGTAACCATTTAAACTAACCATGTAAACAACATTTGGTCTTCTGAAGTGGTGAAATCAAAATCTTCATGCATGTTACTCATTATAGGTGATATTCTATGTAATATAGCAAGCTTGTTCACCTGTTGTCACCCTTCCACACCATCTAATATCATCAGGTACCTTGCAAAGTAAATGTATGAATTATCATTCTAGAAAACAAAGATTCTCCCAAATAAATTAAATTTCATTGCTTAATGTGATAAAAATATGTGATAGCTCTTCCTTATATCTAACTCATTAGGTATCATTGACCTTCATATGTAACTTCTTCAAGACCTGAAAACTAGCCTCTAGACAAACTAAACATTAAAAATTGGCATGGTATCATGAAGGATTAATAACCAGAAAAACATGTGCCCAAAATGCTGATCCCCAAACATCAATGTTTAGCCAATTTCTGAGTGTTCCTCTAGAACTGTTTCATCAAATTGTTGCAGTTGAAAGAGCTCTTTTTCAGACAGCCAAACATTTATATCCAATTTTTCAAGCTATTTTGTGGCATTGTTCTTATTCATAAGTCAACATTCCATTGTATAGCTAGAAGCTACCATTGTGTATGTTTTCAGAAATGTCTTGTGTTCTTCTGGTTCTTCATTATGTGGATATCAGATCTAGCTTGGCCAAATGCTTTTTCATGATATGGGTAAAAGAATGGGTGTTGCTTTTACACTTGTCATGCTTGTGCATCACATTTGGATCATGCAACATCTACATCATCTAAGATGTTGAGAAAGTGCCGGCAACAGTTGGCCCAAGCCTTAGAGATGCTAATCTAGCTTTCTCCCGTTCAAGGGGAAGAACAATTTTCAATTTCCAGGTCTTTCTATGTATATGCATGTATGCATATGCACAAGCGTGTGCATGCTCGTGCACATACACACACATATATAAGTTTGTTTTTTCTTTTTTAGCAAACCGGTGGGCAAGACCACTACAGTTCACTAGAAATGAAACAGGCACAATAGTAAGAAGGAAAACCGAAAAAAGAAAGAGAAAGAGAACCAAAAAAAAAGGGGGGAAAGGGAAGAGTGAAGAGTGGATCATCCTCTTTCTAACCTTGGAGCATAGCACGCATTCGACCAGCCCCAAGTCATGTGGAGATGCGGAAGCAAGATGATATCCCTGCTGAAATTTCTACAGCAGAATTTTGGATCTTGATCTTGGTAATCTTTCCAGATTGATTAGCAACTAGGATTTTCCTTGGTTTCTTGCGCCCAAGATTGTAAGAGAGGGTCGTGGCTCTTTTCTTCCTCACGTGAACCTTCAGATCTGATCCAGAAAATCAAGAGACGTTGCTCAAGAAGAAGGTGCTGCTAGGGTTTCTTCCTTCTCCTTCTTTGAGAGAGGCGGTTCCAAGAAGATGGCTAGGGCAGAGATGGCAGCAATAAAACCCTAGAAATCTAGGGCATCTATACATGAGAAAGAGAGAAAGACGTGGATAAAAGAGAAAAGGAGAGGGATAGCTTATTCTAGGGAGAAAAGGTTTTTTTTTTCATTCATCTATAATCATCATCGTTACATGACTATATATAACCGTCCCCATGACGGCCACCAAAATAAAACCAGCACCACACATGAACCGGTGCCTTATTATATGGATAATAAACCCTAAAAAACTTCCTTGGACCAACCACACCTTGGGCCCAAACCCAGCCCAATGATAGACTAGCCCCCTCAAGACCCAACAACCTGGGCCTTAACCCTGTGGAGCCTACAAACCTCCACCCTAGGATTTAAGCTTTGGAGTACCACACCAGGCTCTACAATCTCCACCTTGGTGCTTCAAAGCTGCTGAAAAATCTGCACATTCCCTCAGACCCATCAGTGTCACACATGAGAGAAAGCTATCCCGTGGAAGAGTCTTCGTAAGTGCATCTGCCTGGTTCTTCTTTGTATGAACTTTTACCAGCTCCACTTCACCTTCTTCCACCAATTCTCTGATCCTGTGATACCTCACATCTATATGCTTTGTGCGTGCATGATAGATTGGGTTCTGAGCCAACTGCAGGGCACTCTGACTATCACTGTGTAACAATACTGTACCCTGCTTCACCCCATTTTCATGATGAGTCTCTTCAACCAAAGAGCCTCCTTGGCAGCCTCTGTAATCCCTATATACTCAGCTTCTGTTGTAGACAAAGCTGTAATAGGTTGAAGGGTTGATCTCCAAGAAATTAATCCACCATACATGCTGAACACATACCCTGTGGTAGACCTTCTTGTATCCAGATCACCTGCAAAATTTGCATCCACAAATCCTTCCAATGGACCTAATGACTTACTTGGGATATTAGATTTCTCCTTAGATCCATCTTGCTGCCCAAAAATTAGACCAAGTCCACGAGTTCCCTGAAGGTACCTCAAAATCCACTTGAGTGCCTTCCAGTGCTCCTTCCCTGGGTTCGCCATGAATCTGCTCACCTGGCTCACTGCATATGCTATGTCAGGCCTGCAACACACCATAGCATACATAATGCTGCCCACGGCACTGGCATATGGAACTCTCTCCATGTACTCTTTCTCTTCATCTGTCTGGGGGTTCTGTAACTTAGAAAGAGACATGTGACTAGCCAAAGGTGTTCCAACTGGTTTGGCCTTATCCATCCCAAACCTCTCCAACACCTTGTGAATATATCCACCCAATGACAAGTGTAGAATTCCCTTGGTCCTATCTCTGTAAATTTCCATCCCAAGTATCTTCCTAGCTGACCCCAAATCCTTCATTTCAAATTCTGTTGATAATGCATATTTCAGTCCATTCACTGCTTCAACACTCCTGCTGGCAATGAGCATATCATCCACATACAGAAGGAGATACAGTGCATCATCCTCATCCACATCTTTCACATAGACACAAGTATCATGTTCACATCTAGAAAATCCAAGGCCCAAAATAAAAGTGTCAAACCTTTTGTACCACTGACGGGGTGACTGCTTCAAACCATAGAGCGATTTCTTTAGTAGACACACTTTTTCTTCCAATCCAGATTCCTTGAAACCCTCTGGTTGCTTCATGTATATCCTCTCCTCTAGACTCCCATGTAAGAAAGCCGTCTTCACGTCCATCTGCTGCAACTCCATACCATGTTGTGCTACGAGAGATAACAACACACGAATTGAAGCATGACGTACCACTGGAGAGAATACCTCTGTGTAGTCCACTCCCTCTCTCTGTGAGAACCCCTTAGCAACAAGCCTTGCTTTGTATCTGACTCCACCTTGCTCTGAAGGTGCCTCCTTCTTTGTGAACACCCATTTTGAACCAATGGCCCGAGCATCTCTAGGTAGATCCACTAGCTGCCATGTCTTGTTCTTTTCCAGGGACTCCATCTCCTCCATCATGGCCTGCATCCATGAGTCTCTTTCTGAACTTTCCATGGCTTCTTGGAAGGTCTCTGGATCTTCATTTGCAGTGATTAGAGCATAGGAAATCATGTCATCAATGCGATACCGAGCAGGTTTGATGATGGTACGCTTTGCCTTGTGTAGTGCCACACCCCTTTGATCATCTCTCAAAGCTGAAGTGTGTGACTCCACCTGCACCTCCTTTTGGATTGATGGCTCTTCTGGCTGATCCTTTACATGTATTGGAACATTCATACCAAACTCCACCTCAAAAGAAGCATGTTTTGAAGTAGAAGTAGAAGGTACATCACCTGTCAGCCAATGCTGTCCACTGCTGTCCTGTTCAGCCTTTTCAGCTCCATCTGCAATCTCTGACCTCTTCAAGATGCTCTTCTCATCAAAAATAATGTCTCTACTGATGATACACTTCTGTGAATCTGAACTCCATAGCAAATAGCCTTTAACTCCCTGTGGATACCCGATGAAGATCAGCCTTTGTGATTTTGGGTCCAGCTTGCTCCTTTCAGTTGCCTCCACATGTGCATAGGCTGGGCAACCAAAAATCCTTAGGTGTCCAAGCTCCACCTTCTTCCCACTCCAGATCTCCTCTGGAATGCCTCCATCAAGTTTTCTATTAGGGGACCTGTTAACAAGAAAACCAGAGAACATAATTGCATCACCCCAAAAGACCTTGGGCAGTGATGCCTGCAGCCTCAAACTCCTAGCCTTCTCTGTCAATGTACGATTCATCCTCTCTGCCACACCATTCTGCTGGGGAGTCATCCTCACTGTGTAATGGCGTTGGATCCCATTTTCCTCACAGTAGCTTCTGAATTCATTGCTTGTATACTCCCCTCCATTGTCAGATCTCAAACACTTCACTGGTTTTCCTGTCTCCTTTTCAACACCAACTCTCCAAGCTTTAAACCGGGCAAATACCTCTGATTTTTCTCTTATCAGATATACCCATACCTTCCTGGAGTAGTCATCAATGAAGGTCAAAAAATACTTAGCCCCACCTCTGGCTGACACAGGGGCCGGTCCCCATACATCTGAGTGAACTAGTTCCAGAATACCTTCACTCTGCTTGGAACTGCTGGCAAATCTCACCCTATGTTGTTTGCCATAAATACAGGGCTCACAGATGTCATTGTCCTCCTTCTTAAGTGCTGGAATCAGACCTCTTTTGCTGAGTTCTATAAGCCCTTTATCACTCATGTGTCCCATTCGATAGTGCCACAGTTTATAGACCAACTGTTCCTCCTGTGCCGCTGCTAGCACCTCTGCACCATCTATGGCCACTGAGCCTTCCATCTGATAGAGATTATTTTTCAACCTTCTCCCTTTCATCACCACTAATGCACCCTTGGTTATCCTCAAACATCCACTCCCCGGCTGGCTTCCAAAAGCATACCCATGCTTCTCCAGGTAGCCCAAAGAAATTAGATTCTTCTTCAACTCCGGGACATGTTTGACATTGGTCAAAGTCCTTATAACCCCATCATACATCCTCACCCTTATGCTTCCAACTCCAGCAACCTTACAAGGATGATTATCACCAAGGCATACACTCCCTCCATCAGATTCTTCATAAGTTGCAAACCACTCCCTATGCGAAGTATAATGGTGAGAACATGCTGAGTCAAGTGTCCAACAACTATCACACTTCTTGGTCCCATCTGAAACTACCAGTACATCATCTTCACTGTCTTCAGATGAATTTGCACCACCATTGCTGGTTGAACCTCCCTTGGAAATGCCCTTCCCCTTCTCATTCTTCAGAAGTGGGCAATTTCTCTTCAGGTGACCAATCTGATGACACTTGTAACACTTCCATGCTTTCTGCTTGCCCCGAGACTTAGATCTGCCTTTGGACTTGCCTCTAACCTTTTCCCAGGGTCTTCCTTGCCTCTCATTCACAGCAAGTACCTCTGTGTTAGAGTTTCCCATGCGAATCTTTTCTCTTTGCTGGTTTGATCTCAGCACCCCCACAACCTCTTCATAATTCAGGGTCTCCTTCCCATACACCAAGGTTGTAATCAGACCATCATAGGAACTGGGTAGCGAACACAACAAGATGAGGGTCTTGTCTTCTTCATCAATCTTCACATCAAGGCTCATCACCTCTGAGCACACTTGATTGAATTTCTGAATATGGGCCACAAGATCTCCTCCCTCAGGCATTCTCAAGCTGTACAACTGTTTCTTCAACCACAACTTGTTTGTCATGCTCTTTCCCATGTAAGTGTTCTCTAAAGTTTCCCAGAGCCCCCTTGCCGTGGTCTGCGTGCAAATCTCCGGCAAGACTTGATCAGCCAAGCACATCCTGATTGTGCTAAATGCAATCTCCTCTAACTCCTCCCAATCCTCACGACTTACATTATCCGGTCTTTGTTTCACCAAGACCTTATAAATCCTTTGCTGTACCAATAAATCCTTCACCCTTTGCTGCCATAGGGTGAAGTTTCCCTTGCCATCATACTTTTCAAAATCGAATTTAAAGCTACTAGATGCCATATCCAACCAAGAAACAATGCACACAACAAAAACAGAAAATTAAACTTGCTGCAGAAATTTCTGGTTTGATATCTTACCAAGAAACGCCCAAGATCCAATCTTTCTCCACCAAATCACCGAGGCTCTGATACCAAATGAAGAGTGGATCGTCCTCTTTCTAACCTTGGAGCATAGCACGCATTCGACCAGCCCCAAGTCGTGTGGAGATGCGGAAGCGAGATGATATCCCTGCTGAAATTTCTGCAGCAGAATTTTGGATCTTGATCTTGGTAATCTTCCCAGATTGATTAGCAACTAGGATTTTCCTTGGTTTCTTGCGCCCCAAGATTGTAAGAGAGGGTCGTGGCCTCTCTTCTTCCTCACGTGAACCTTCAGATCTGATCCAGAAAATCAAGAGACGTTGCCCAAGAAGAAGGTGCTGCTAGGGTTTCTTCCTTCTCCTTTGAGAGAGGCGGTTCCAAGAAGATGGCTAGGGCAGAGATGGCAGCAATAAAACCCTAGAAATCTAGGGCATCTATATGTGAGAAAGAGAGAAAGAGGAGAGAAAAGAGAGGGATAGCTTATTCTAGGAGAAAAGGTTTTTTTTCATTCATCTATAATCATCATCGTTACATGACTATATATAACCCGTCCCCATGACGGCCACCAAAATAAAACCAGCACCACACATGAACCGGTGCCTTATTATATGGATAATAAACCCTAAAAAACTTTCTTGGACCAACCCACACCTTGGGCCCAAACCCAGCCCAATGATAGACTAGCCCCCTCAAGACCCAACAACCTGGGCCTTAACCCTGTGGAGCCTACAAACCTTCACCCTAGGATTTAAGCTTTGGAGTACCACACCAGGCTCTACAAAGAGGCAGTGGAATCCAACCATCTCCAACCTGAAGGCCCCGCCCAAGAACAACTCGCAAGTCAAGTAGATACCCAGCAAGTTAAAGCAGCCATGGCCCAACATGAAAAATAGGGGCCTAACCCTGACCAGCCCATTTAGCTCCATAGAATTCAAATTTAAAACATGTACGTAGTATTTGTGCTTAAGTGTTTGTATTGCATGCATTACATGCACACACACACGTGTGCAGTTTTTATCCTTTTGTTATTCATATTCATATTCATATTCAAATCTACTGAATATGATTAGAAACTAAATGGATATGCCAATCTTGTTCCATCTATTATCTTTTCTCAGCCTAATCAATGGGTGTTCCAATATAATATAGGATCTGATACTTAAAAGGGTGAGATCACTAATGAATGACCATACACAGAAATGGATAAAGTACCCAAAATCTTGAAAATAAAATTATTGAACTCCACATAATATGACCATTTAGAGAAATGACAATTTCTTCTAGGTGGTACAGCAACTTTTTTCTTCATTAGATGTAAGATCTGTGGAATGTTAAAGTAGCACATAAGGATTCGACAAGGGAAAAGACGGTTGTTTGATTTTGAAGTGTTAATTTTCTTTTCCTTTCATATAATGCCTTTATGATGATATTGTTGGGAATATACCCTCAATCACCCTCGAAACAAATATGCGTGCACAATCACAGAAAAATATACCGATCTACCACAATCATAGAATATGCGGAATAAAAATAAACACCACACAAAAATACCAAATTTACGTGGAAAACCCCTCTAATGTGAAAAGGAAAAACCACGGGGCAAATTCCGAGAGCACTTCACTAATCTTAATAAAAGATTACAACTTTTCTCCTAATTTTTTTTTTTGCCTAAAAATCAGGAAACACTTCGAACTTAAAATAATAGTTGATGTGGGTATAAGAAGGATCTCACCAACGTGTGGTTGCTCTTCCGTGCCCCCAAATTTGCTCTCAGACTCGTCCGTATCGACCTCTTGAGGTTGCACAGGATTTCTTCCAAGCCTGGGCTTCTCTGGATCTCTCTTAGGCCGCACACCGCTCTCTCCCCCCAATCTAGGATTTTTCTTCTCTCATATCTCCCACATACGGATCTCTCTCCCCCTACTTTATTTCCGGATTTCTTTTCCCTTTTTTTTGAAAACAACTCCGTAACAAATTGTGATGCAGTTTGTTATCATGGGCCGGTTCCCTCCCCACATGGAGGGAGCACCCAACAATATCTCCCCCTCGACTACGTGGAGAAATTCACCAAGCCTGCTTTCTTTCTACAAGCTTCAACCTTCTTGATAGGTAATGACTTTGTCATTATATCTGACTCATTATCATCTGTATGGATCTTCTCCAACAGCAACTGCTTCTCTTCCAGGACTGTCTGATCCAGTGATAACGCATATCAATGTGCTTCGACTTGGAGTGAAAAGTCGATTCTTGCTCAGGTGAATAGTGCTCTGATTGTCACAATAGACCACATAAGTATCATGTCTAACACCCAGCTCCTGAAGAAATCTCTTCAGCCACAATATCTCCTTGCATCCTTCTGTCACTGCTATGTACTCGGCCTCTGTGGACGATAATGCAACACACTTCTGTAACTTGGACTGCCATGAAATTGCACCTCCTGCAAATGTAACCAAGTAACCGGATGTGGACTTCCTGGAGTCAACATCTCCTGCCATATCTGCATCTGTATATGTCTGTAACACAGGTTCTCCCTGTCCATAACAAAGACTCAAGCTAGTTGTACCTCTCAAGTACCTCATGATCCACTTGACTGCTGCCCAATGCTCCTTTCCTGGATTCGCTAGGAACCTGCTCACTAAGCCAACTGCATATGCTAAGTCTGGTCGGGTACAGACCATAGCATACATAAGACTACCCACGGCTGAGGCATAAGGGACTCTCTTCATCTCCTGCTTCTCTTCCTCTGAGGCTGGGCTCTGCTCTGAACTCAGCTTGAAGTGTCCAGCTAGTGGACATGCCACTGACTTGGCATTGCTCATGCTGAATCTCTGAAGCACCTTCTCTATGTATTTCTTCTGGGACAACCATAACCTGCATGCTTGTCTATCCCTGAATACATGCATCCCCAATATTTGTTTCACTGGCCCCATATCCTTCATATCAAAAGCTTTCCCTAACTCCTTCTTCAGTGTGGCAATCTTGCTGGAGTCCTGCCCAACAATCAACATATCATCCACATATAAGAGAAGGATGATAAAATCACCTCCAGGAACCTTCTAATGAAGACACAATGATCTGTGGTTGTTCTTTTATAACCAACCTGTACCATGAAAGCCTCAAACTTTCTGTACCACTGCCGGGGCGCCTGCTTGAGACCATACAGACTCTTTCTGAGTCTGCACACCATGTGCTCCTTGCCTTTCACCTTGAAACCTTCAGGCTGCTCCATATAGACCTCTTCCTCTAAGTCACCGTGCAAGAATGCTGTCTTCACGTCCAACTGCTCTACCTCCATGTTCATGCTAGCTGCCAATCCTAACACCGTCCTGATTGAGGTCATCTTCACTACTGGAGAAAATATCTCATCGAAATCAACTCCCTTCTTTTGTGCAAAGCCCTTCACAACTAGTCGTGCTTTATATCTAGGCTGTGAGCTTTTCTCTTCTGCCTTTACCTTGTAGACCCACTTGTTTCTGAGTACCTTTCTCCCCTTGGGCCTAGCTACCAAGTCATATGTATGATTATGCAGAAGAGAGTCCATCTCCTCCTGCATAGCTCTCTGCCACTGCTCCCGCTGCTCACTGACATGGGCCGCCTCATATGACTCTGGCTCATCTGCATCTGTCAACATGATATATTCATGCACTGAATACCGACTAGATGGTTGCCTTGCTCTCGTGGATCTCCTCACCTCTGTCGGTAGCTCCTCCTCAGGGATCTGAATCTCCTGATCTGTATCCTCAATAGGTGTAGGCTGCTGCTCATCTGCACCCTGTACTGGCTGTTTCTCTGGCTCATCTGCATGAACTGCTGGAGGACTGACAGGCTCTATATCTACTGGGCCATACATATCTGACTCAGACTGATGCTCTGCCCTCTTGATGTCTTCTATGGTTTGATCCTCATAGAATATGACATCTCTGCTCCTGACTACCTTCCTATCAACTGGGTCCCACAGCTTATAGCCAAACTGCTCATCACCAAACCCCAGAAAGATACATTGTCTTGTCTTGTCATCTAACTTTGTCCTCTCATCCTTAGGCACATGCACAAATGCCCTGCAGCCAAAAATCCTTAGATAATCATATCTGACATTCTTGCCTGTCCACACCTTCTCTGGCACCTCTCCATCTAGAGCTGATGAGGGAGATCTATTTATCAAATAACATGCTGTCTGGACTGCCTCCCCCCAAAAGCTCTTGGGCAACTTGGACTGGGAGAGCATGCACCTGACTCTCTCCACTATTGTCCTGTTCATTCTCTCAGCTACTCCATTCTCCTGTGGAGTCTTTGGCACTGTTTGCTCATGTCTGATGCCTTGTGCTCTGCAGTACTGGTGAAAGACTCCTATGTACTCTCCCCCATTGTCTGTACGAATGCATCTCAACTTCTTTCCTGTCTGCCTCTCCACAAGCCTGTGAAAAAACTCAAAAACTGCTGCCACCTGGTCCTTGGACTTTAAAACAAAAACCCACACCTTTCTGGAAGCATCATCTATAAATGTGACGAAATATGAGGCTCCTCCTAAGGTCTTCTCCCTCATGGGTCCGCACACATCTGAGTACACTTGCTCCAAAAGGCCAGTCTTCTTCTTGGAGCTACTCTGAAATGTCACCCTGTGCTGCTTACCCACCACACAGTGGGTACAATCACTGAGAACTCTGTCCTGTATCTCTGGTAAGACCCCTGCCCTGACGAGAGTTTGCAATCCCTTCCCGCCAATATGGCCTAATCTCTTGTGCCACAAATCTGCAGTATCATGCTCTGCTGCGCATACCTCTCCCCTAACCAAACTGGACTGCAACTTGTATAATGTGCATGATCTCTGTCCTTTGGTAATCACCATAGCACCTTTGATTAACTTCCATTGATCTCCCCCAAACTGGCTAACATATCCCTCTTCATCTAGCTTGCCTGCTGAGATGAGATTCATCCTGAGATCTGGAAACATGTCTGACCTCTTTGAGTATCAATCTGCTGCCTTCACGGGTCTGGACCACTACTTCTCCTATCCCACATATTTTGGAAACACCATTGTTTCCCATTCGGATCACACCAAGATCACCTATCCTGTAGGATGTGAAGAACTCTTTTCTGGGTGTGGCATGATAAGAAGCTCCAGTATCCATCACCCAATCAACCTGATTTGATGTGGTGGCTAAGCACTGATCAACACATTCTGTAAATAGAATGATGTCTTCTCCTGAGGCAACTGCTGCTACCTCTCTATCTTTCTTATCTTCTGCCTTACCGTCTTCATTGTTCTTCTTTTTAGCAGTCTACATTCACTTTTGTAGTGTCCTTTCTTATGACAATGGTAGCATTCGATTTCCTTCCTTGGTCTGGATTTGCTTCTGCCTCTGTTGTTTTCTTTTCTAGTAAACTCTCCCTCTGCCCTTTGTGACAAGTACATCTGTCTGTGTTTGAGACTCTCAGTTCCCTTCCTTCTTTCCTCCTCATTGAGCAAGCTACTAGTAGCCTGACTCATGGTGATAACTCCATCAGGGGCGGAGTTACTCAATGACACCACCAGTGTCTCCCAACTATCAGGTAGAGAACTCAACAACAGGAGTGCCTGAAGTTCATCTTCCATAAGCATCTTCATTGTGGCCAGCTGGTTCACAATGCTCTTCATCTCATTTAGGTGCTCTGCAATTGATTTTCCCGGCTTGTACTTCAGATTTACAAGCTTTCTGATTAAGTATGCTTTGTTTCCGGTAGTTTTCCTCTCATACAACCCTTCTAACTTCTTCCATAGTTCATAGGCTGAGGTTTCATTTGAAATATGATGGAATACTGTGTCATCCACCCATTGCCTGATGACACTGATTGCTTTTCTATCCATAGTAGCCCAATCTTCATCATCATATTTTTCTGGCTTCTCTCCCATCTTCTCAATCGGCTTGGCTAAATCTTTGCAATACAAGAGATCCATCATCTTTGGTTTCCAAATCAACCAATTACTGCCATTGAGACTAATCATCCTGCTAGTATCAGTGGTAGAATCCATCTGTGGCACGCTCAAATAATTTGTTCTGGGCTTGCAACCTTGCTCTGATACCACAATTGTTGGGAATACACCCTCAATCACCCTCGGAACAAATATGCGTGCACAATCACAGAAAAATATACCGATCTACCATAATCACAGAATATGCGGAATAAAAATAAACACCACACAAAAACACCAAATTTACGTGGAAAACCCCTCCAATGTGAAAGGAAAAAACCACGGGGCAAATTCCGAGAGCACTTCACTAATCTTAATAAAAGATTACAACTTTTCTCCTAATTTTTTTTTTTTGCCTAAAAATCAGGAAACACTTCGAACTTAAAATAATAGTTGATGTGGGTACAAGAAGGATCTCACCAACGTGTGGTTGCTCTTCCGTGCCCCCAAATCTACTCTCAGACTCGTCCGTATCGACTTCTTGAGGTTGCACAGGATTTCTTCCAAGTCTGGGCTTCTCTGGATCTCTCTTAGGCCGCACACTGCTCTCTCCCCCCAATCTGAGATTTTTCTTCTCTCGTATCTCCCACATACGGATCTCTCTCCCCCTACTTTATTTCGGGTTTCTTTTTTCTTTTTTTGAAAACAGCTCCGTAACAAACTGTGATGCAGTTTGTTATCATGGGCCGGTTCCCTCCCCACATGGAGGGAGCACCCAACAGATATATGGTTCCTACTTGCTGTTTTCCATCCTTGTAATCTCTGGAGTACCATTATATCAAGAAGAAATGTGGCAGATGATCGTGAACTCTGATTTTTTTTGTCATGACTATAATGCATATTTACCATGTGTATCCTCTTCAATTAAATGCCTCTAATTAATGATTGCAATTTAGTTCTTGCCTAAGCAAACCCCAGTTTACTAACAAGAAAAGCTGAAACATATATTCTACATAATGCTATCTTTTGCATATACACAAACTCAAATGAGTGGACTTACAAATTGTCACTTTATTTCACAGCTAGTGCATCTGGAAATGGCTCAGAATCAACTTTCAAGCTTGAGACTCCCATTTCCTTGAGGGCAGGAAAGAATGAAATTGCTCTATTGAGCATGACTGTTGGCTTACAAGTAAGTAGCCTTGGTTAGGTGTTTCTAATGTTGATCTTTATAATTTCTTTCATGATCATTTAGAATTAATGAGTATAAAACTAGTGAAAAATATTGACAATATGTTGTTCTTTTCTCAGCCATTGACTTCTACACATTACAGGCTCTTCACAATTATTTCTCAATGTTGAATTCTAATCCAGCTTTTACTTTAAAGTTTTTGGTGTTATCACATAATGCTTTGTTGTGCAGATTTATTTCTTTCTTTTTCTGATATCTTACTATTACATTTCTTTCTATATAATGTTACTTCCATGATGTTTTATTTTCAAAGGAGAAATTTAGATCTACCATCTGCATACAATTGTAATTAAGTAACAAATGTCCTCTGAAAACATCCAAACGAGCACATTCTAGCTAGACGTCAGCTCCCAAGATGTATTTTGTTAACTCTATCCCACATGGGCCCATGTTTCAGCAAGGTGTGGGAGTGTTGTTCTCAAGCTAGATTTTTTGGCATTAATATTTTTAAATACAAAGGCTACAGTACCCTGCTAATTTTTTTGCAGTTGTATCATCTTCTGCAGTGATGAAGTAAGCTCAATCTTCCCATACGCTATATTGGTTAATATGTTATAGTAATGTACGTGCCTCATAATTATACACTAGGCAAATCTTGATTACTTATATAGGGCTAAGGAACTCAAATAATATGAATTGACTAGCATTTTTAGGTGATGTCATTGGTTGTTGCACTAACTAATTCACCCACTAATTTTATATTTAAACCATTCAAGAATGCCCTCTCCAATTCTCCCTATTTTTGATTTTATACATACAATTTGTTTTTATTTTGTATCTATATTTTATTTAATGCAATTTAATTTCTTATAATCATATCTTATTCTATTTATTATTTTTTTCTTGAATGTGCACTGCATGTGCTTAAGTTGTTATGCACACAACTTGCACACATTGGCAGATACATAATTGCAAAAGACTATTTTAAGCATAAAATGCAAGAGTAAGGGATTAGTGGACAGGATCAATGTGCATATGAAAAGAGAGGGAAAAAAGTGCAGAAAGACCGCGTGTAAACTCATATGTGCTAATTTGAAGCCAATATATTACAAATCTATCCCTAAAATATGTGGTAGTTGATAATAAAGGACACAACTAAATCATCATAGTCCCTGCCATTCTAAATTTTTCAAACAAACACCTGTGTGTTAAAAAATAATCAGTTTATCTAATAGGCAAATACCCATAAATGTGGAAAAATAATCATGTCTACCATATTATGAACCAATTGTGGAAAAATAATGTGAGTTAGATCATACTCAGTGAATAGATAATAATTAATATAGCGAGCGAGTATAAGTAAAGAAAATAGCTACTAATCGGTTTAATATATAAGAGATTCATAAAATACTAAAACATAAAATCATTAAATCACAAGGGAAACACGTTGAACACATGGGAGCATCAATAGTAACCATCTTAAACATCCAACAGCAATGGCATCAATATACCAGAATGAATAGTATGTATAAATGCGCACACACATGTACACACTGATATATATAATATACATACGTATATACAGGCATACCTGCAGGCATTGTTCCAATATTGAACATCATATTAGGTAGCTACCTAGGATAGCTAAGTATATAGAGGAACGGATAGCTAAAGAACTGAGGAACAAGCAGTTAAAAAGCCAATAAACGGGCTGCTGGTAGATATATCAGAAACAAATCACTGTGTGTGACCAGCACATAGGGCTAGTATCAACCCTACTTGATCTCATGAGCATAAATATCATATATCATAACTCGAAGAACACTTATGGATTCACATGAACTTGAGTCATATATCAAAATTCAGACAAATCATCAATTGTTTATAAGAACATAAGTTCACAAGATAGAATTCGGAGAAATATCAATTATTCATATTCATTGTACTAGAATCAGTACCATCTTGATACTGGACAGGTATGGTATGGTACATGACGTATCATATCGAACACAGCATATCAGTTACCCTATACTAAGCCAATGGCATTCTGATTAGGCGAACATGAAGGCCCTAACCCATGAATTGCCTACTGTACGAAGCTGAATAACTCAGTTTGATATGGTACGAGATGATTTGATATGGTCGGTATGGGGTCAATATAGGGTGGTTTGGGATGGTATGGTCTCTGTAACGTTTTGAAATGATAAACCATATCGGTCCTACACTGATACAGCTCAGCGTGCCCCATATTGGATGGTTCAGTATGGTTCAACGTACCTTGATTCATAAGAACATAAGGTCATAAATAAGTATTTCAGCAGTTCTGCAGGGATTTATGAAAATATAAGGTCATCTCCTATAGCACTGCAGAAAATCTATCCTTTCCTTTCATACTTGTCCTCATTCCATGGTGCAGTAGATGTCCTATGTGACATAAGAATAACCCTATATAGCCATCCATAATGTAGACAAATTTCAGAAAAACTGTGGTCATATAAAAATGATTCAACTACTATATAATATAAACCTTGCTCAAAAATTGGTTATATACACATGCACAAATTCCTGCATATATGGAAAGATATAGTTTTTTATATATAAAATATACACAGGTAATCATATTCATATACTATTTCATAAGAGATTGATTATAGTAATTAGCTGAACATGTTATAGAGGTTACCATTTTCTTACATCCAATTAATAGAAGCTCAAAGAATCAGAGTCACACCAATCTGCCCAAGGATCAAGTGAAGGTAGGTGATAGAGTCTCCAAAGTCACATAAAGCAAGGATTAGCCATACATAAAAGAAGGTATTATGAAACTATTAGAACATAAGAAGCAAACACTATCATACAAAACATCAAAATTGAGTTCAAACTCTAGCTTGAAATCCAACGCAAATGATTTTAAATGCAAATAAGTGAGCACAATTGAGTTCAAATTATTTTTAAAAATAATCATGTCTAACTAATAGGCAAACACCCATAACTGGCTGAAGCTATTTCTTGTAGAAGATGTGTTGACAATGAAGAGGTCTGATCATGGTTTATGACTGATCAAAAAGTTTTAAAGTCAAGGTTTATAACTGATTGAATTTCATATTTGCATATGGCTTCTTAATTCTTCTAAGACCAGTGCAGAATCATTTTCCAAGGTTTCTGATTCCTGCCAAGATTAGAGCAGCTGCATCATTTGTATTGAAGAAGTAGACACAATCTTTTCACGATGCAAATCATATAAAATCTCTTGCCTTAAGACCATGGATTTAAGTCTCTGAATATTCATGTGGCATACCTATCTTAATATTCAAAGTTTTAGGTACTTATGGTAACCTTCAATGGTGACGTTTGTTGGAGCTTGTCTTCTCCATTTCTTAACAGACACACACAACAAAAAAACAAAAAAAACCCAGAAGAAAGTATTTGTGATTTCAAGTCTCAGAATTTTGGATTCTCCTGAAAATGATAAGAAATATCTTACAAACTAATTGATATACTTGTGGTTCTACCAGATGAAATTGATTTATTTCCTCCTGCTCTAATGTTTGATAAGTTCCCTGAGGATCTTCTTGTTTTCTCTTGTTCTTAAGAATGCAGGCCCTTTTTATGAATGGGTAGGAGCAGGATTGACAAGCGTTAAAATCTCCGGGCTGAATAATAGGACCATTGACTTGTCCTCAAATGAGTGGATATATAAGGTAACCTTTAAATATGATCTTTCCTGAGTCTTGAGGTCCAGCGTATGTATGTTTCTCTGACCAGTCTTTCTAACATATTGTTAATCTTCTGTTAAGTGCAATACAATAATTATTTGTAATATATTCAATGACTCATCTGCCACTATTAGAGCAGACCTTTTTATTATTATTACTTCCTATTTTTTCTAAAAGAACGATGAATCGATTCGTCATATAAAATTTTGCTATTATTTATGAAAAGAAACTATTCATTTACTGAAACAACTATTTTGTTGCAGCAATATCTTGTATTCTTTTTCTTCTTTCTTTTTTCGAGGATGTTTATTGCTGATCCGTATCTGGATAGCATACGGTTGTCATACTGGTTGAAACTTCAGCACAGTGAAATATAATCTGCATTGTTGGAATTCCAGGAATTGTTAAGGTTTTTCGGAAGCTAGTGAAACTTCTTAGCAGCATAGTGAAAATATAGTCTAAATTTTTGCAAGGCTGAGAATTGTTTAAAATTTTCAAAACCTAGTTAGAGTATAGAAATTGTACTTTAATATTTTTTTTCCTTCAAGACTGCATAATGATTTATTTTTTATTATATTTTCCAATCGGGCAGTTGATTTACTGTGGATCAGGCTTTAGACTCTGAGATATTTCTTCTTCCTTTTTTTTTTTTGATAGCACTCTGAGATATTTGTAGACACAATAATTGAGAAGTATGAATTTTCAAGTAATTATTCTCTGATTGTATGAAATTAAGTGGAAATGGAATTTGATTATTTTGGGGGAAAAAAATAAAGGCAATGATTAAAAATACAGCCAAACACACCTTCATTAAAGTAATTGATTGACCCAAACCCAATATTAGAGCATATACAGCATCTCTAGAACGCTTAAATAATGTGGACATCGACAATGAATGATTGCGATGAAGTAACATAAGTTTGGTTGGTCTCAAAAATCAAAATGTGCCCCAGAGAAATACTTAATCAGTCGTCCTCTTTAAATAAGCTCCCGCTAGTAACCACATGGAAACCACCTCTGATTCAATTTTATAGGGACTCCTATTTTCCCCTTTTCACAAACTGAACAGATTACCTTCGATCAGTCACTGTGTTTGTAGCAACATAGCAAAATTTTCATTTCCTTATACAAGGTGTTGTAGAAAAATTACAAAAAAAGTGCAGTGGTTTTATGGAATGTTGTTAGAGGCAGCATATCCCTAAAAGCCATTTGCATATTTAATATAAGAATGAGTTGAGGAATCATGGTTGTCTTCTTTATACATAGTCATGGATAGAATTGGGTTGTGCCACTTGTCTGCCTTAGTTGAAAAAGTAATCATAAATGTCAGTATGGGTAAGGTTGGGTATTGGTCTTATATGGCTGCTATTATATATAATGTAACATATTAGATTGAAGTGGCTATTTTCTTGAAGCCATAGTGGGTATGCTTTATACCGAACAGTCTATGCCAGTAGTCTATTTCTCAGAAAATCACTATTGGAGTTGGAGATGTTCTCATATGTGCAACATGCAAGTGGTTCCCTGACCTAAGAGCACAACTCAACTCAACTCATCTAAGCCTTTTTCTATTAATAATGATACCCTAGTGTATGTTATTGATAGGGAGCATAGTGTTCTATATTTATCACAAGTGGCAGTAAGAATTGTTCAATGAAGAATTCACCTCTGGTGCTTTATCCATATCATAACAAACACATACCAAGCATGGGAATCCTAATGCTAGGCAATGTTTTATTCAAATCATTTTTTAACATTATAATTATTTTTTATTTTGAATATAATAAAATATTATTCAAAATTGTTTTTTCATGTGCATCAATTTTTTGTGTCTGGTTGTGTTGGATTAGGACATGGACTGGTTATAGGTTTGATAGTTCAATGATCTTTCCCTATAGTCAAATGTAAATAAAGGTAAGTAAGGGGACTGAATTGTAGGATCAGTTTTGTGCATGAAGGTTGACTTCTCTATCCACTCTTTGTACCTGGGATTTTCATGATTATATATCTTTATGTATAGCAAAGCTGGTATATCTTGCTTCATTATGTTTGTGGCATACCCATCCAGTAAGATAGGAAATGGTATATTAGAGATCCAAGTTGACCTTAGTGTCCCACAAATATTTGTCAATCTTGATCTTCATGAATTTCTCTCTAGTTCTCACCAAACTTGGGTTTAGTTTAAATGAGCAGGTAAATCAGACCCTTAATATAGGGATTGACTCATATGGGATGGCATGAAAATTTGACTGGGCTGGTATTTCAGTCCTGGTCCTAAACACATCCTATGCTAGGATTTCGACTAGGCAGCTCCTAGGGCTAACCCTAGGTGGTTGATTGGTTCTAAAAGCCACAGGATTGGCTGACTAGATCTAGTGTTCCTAGGTGCCCACCTACTAGGAAGGCTTATCCTTTGCAAGCCATCAGCACTACAGACTATCCTAGTGGCTACTAGAAGTAGGGTCTGTCTCAAGTGGACGTGCATCACACATCTAGAGTTTCATAGGGTGGCATCATGTATCGGTCCTAGTGTTTCAACACAATGGGCCCTCTTATTGTAAATAGAGAAGGGGCATAGGGTTTGAGACACCAAAAACTCCGAGTGTGGTGGCTAGGGGGCATCCAAGAAAGATACCGGTAACCTTAATGTGTTGTGTAGAATAAGAGAGATAGAGAGGGAAGGAAAAAGAGGGACATTGAGATAAGGCTACTGAATAATTCTTGGAGGGCTTCCCAGATGTTGTAAGGTGGCTAGAGATCCTTTTGTTCGCTGCCTTTATCACCTCTCTATGATCTTTTATCATCTTTTATGACACATCTATCCATTGGTGCATGCAAACTATCTAATTTATGGTGGTTTATCGAAAAAGAGTAATCCTATTCCATGTTTTCCTATTATTCTATTTTGTATCATCCTGTTGGACTGTTACTATGTCCTTCGAATGGCATTTCTGCAGCCTCATAATGGTATCTCAAAAATTTCTATCCCATTCCATGCTTGTATATGGCAAAGAGATGGTATGACTTACTTAGATCTAATTTCCTGGTTGAGTGTCACAAATCTTGTTCCGTCTTAAATATTTTCCTGTAGATGAATTAGAGAAAGCCTTCTCTTATTTAGGATATGATATAGACAAAATGACAAAAATGTGACAGGGTTCAGGGTGACTGTTGCATGATACATCCAGAATCCCCTAAGTTTTTTGTGCATATTTCTACAAGCTTGTTCTGCAATATACCTTGTAAATATATGTGGGGAATAATGAAGCACAAAGATGCTTTGTTAAGATGATTTGAAAAGTGACAGCATGCTTTAATATAGCAAATCGTATATAGTGAATATTATAAATATTATGACATGAGTTTATGTCCATGAAACCTATAAATAACATCAACTAAGGAAAAGAAAACTGTACATGGCAAACAAATCTATCAGCACTCTTTTTCTTATCCGACTACGAAGGTAAGACATCCAAAGGCTGAATCTTGATGAGCTTTCATATTTAATTCAACATAAGCTTCTTGATGGTGTTAGAATCATGGTTAAACTTTGCTTTATTTTATTATATGTAAAATATTTGTTTGTGTATGAAAGTACATCAGGGATCATTATGTTATGTGCATTTCATATGAAAGGATCCATTTCCTATTACAGTTGTACTCATTGGCCCACCACCTCCATTCAAAGTAAATGCACTGTTTAGTCCCAAGTCAGTTCCTCAAGTTCGTTCTAATTTCACACAGTTGTACAAAATGTTGAGTTCTCATCATAAAATATGCACTGCAGAGGTTTCTATTTTGGGTTGTTCCTCATTGTAGGGGGGCTATTAGTATAGTGTTTAGCTCATGGATTGTAAAGAATAATGTAGTTAAGAAGCTCTTCCATATGGGAAATTTCACATGCTCTCTAGCTCTGTGAGGATTTTTATAGGCACCACATATATTTCAGTTTCATTTATTTTCATGCATATACATTGCAGGATTGCAATAAGGTTGTTAGTGAACCTCAACAGGCAAATAGCTATAACAATTTTCATGTCTTAAGTTTTTTGAATCTGAAATGCCACCAGTATTTTAATTATCTCTTGTTCATTACTGTCAACTGTGTTATTTAGTAACATTGCAGGAAACCTGGTTCTTATCTATGTTCTTTTTTTTCTTTGCATGTTGGTAGATTGGATTAGAAGGGGAGCATCAAAATATATTCAAGGCAGATAGTACAAATGATGCGAAGTGGATAACAAAATCAGAACCTCCAAGGAATCAGCCTTTGACATGGTACAAGGTACATTTATTGCCATTTCTTATGTTTGTTGACTACTTTGATGTATTAAACAAGGTCAAATTCATAACACGGTTTAAGATCAGTAGCCATGACAGATTTTATCAGTGGTAAGTTGGCCGGGATGAGAACTTTGCCACAGTGGGCAAGAATGACTGGTTTTATTGTTCCTTCAAGTTGCATGTAGTAGTTTGTTTGGTATTTCACCTTGTCAGTCATAAATCCATAAAGCAAAAATGATTGACTTATAGAAGTTTTGTAATTTGCCATGTTTTAGAGTAATTATTTTCTCCCCCTCTAGAAATAAAATTTATACCAATCTTCCATCAATGTTTTGTAGGTAGTTGTGGATCCTCCAGAAGGAAATGAGCCTGTTGGGTTGGACATGCAATTTATGGGCAAAGGCCGAGCTTGGCTAAATGGAAAAGCCATTGGAAGATACTGGTCCAGGAGAAGTTCTATACATGATGAATGTGCTCCAAGTTGTAATTATAGAGGCAAATTTTTCCCTGACAAATGCAGAACGGGATGTGGAGAGCCAACTCAGAGATGGTAATCTAAGTAAAAATACAAAAGGAAATAAATGAATGGCATCAGCTATTTCTTTTTGATAGAAGAATGAAGTTAGCTTATCACTACCAAAGTCCATCTTATGTTTTTTGAAAAACAGAAGAAGAAAGCCCCTTCTTTAGAAAAACAAAAACATGCTCCAGGAAAAAAATAAATAACGAAATAGAACTGGAACTGTCTCTATGCTTGAAGTAGCTAGCATGGTTTAAAAGCAAAATTCTTGAAGCCACCAAAGAAATTGAGTTCACATGTTATCCATACCTGAAAATTTTTTATCGTCATAAAGGAAAAAGCATATTCTTTTATGTTTCTTAGGATAATTCCCATTTTCATTTCTGGTCATGCTGGCAATTGCCCAAATTTCTGATGAACATTTGTAAATGGTCTGCAGTAGTTAAAATAATGAGCAATTTATTTGTGTATCTGCTGATTTAGTACAAATTTTGACTGCCTACATGGATCTATAAAATAATAAAAAAATGTGCTGGTTGTTTCCCTAGTGGACCTTGGGATTAATCTTGAAAAGGATTTCCTCAAATTTCAGGAAGTTGCTTAGGTTGCTCCTTTCATGTCTATATTTCGATAAAATTGTTACTACTTGCATAGATAGAAATGAAATAGGAAAAGCTTAAATCTTTTCCTCAATGTACAAAACAGCATCATGCCACAAAGTCATTTGTGTTGATTTATTGAGAAGACTTGTAGGCATGGTTGTTAAAATCTTGATTTTCATCGTAAAATCATATGATTTATGATCCTAAAATGCTCCAATTCAAATCGTCCATAAAATTGGTGTAGGATTTCGATTTAGATCCTAAAATCACTAGAATCACAATGTTAAAAACAATTTTACGATTTCAAAATAGAGAGAATAGGGACTGCATATTAATCACCTTTTTAAAGTTAAATCATAAATGCTATTTGTTAGTTAGTTGGGTGTTTACATTTTAAAATATATATAAAAAATACTCTAGATTCTTTTACACAGCGAGTTAAATTGTAACCCATGTTATAATGTTATTAAATAAAAATTGAAGAGTACATCATTATCACAAGAATTCCCACCAACATTAAGCAAATAGAAAAGAAAAATTAGAAACAATTTTGTGGCTTCTCGCTCTTCAACTTTGTATCGTAGCATGGCCAAATAAAAAACTAAAACAATCTGTGGTTCTATAATTGACAAGTTGACAAGCAGCATTTTTTTTTAAATTTAGATTTTGTTTAGATTCTTATTTTTAAGATTTTTGTTTATAAAAAATGGTGCGGCAAGTTGATTTTTATAATTGTGATGCTATATTATTTCTATGTTAAAGCTTTGTTATTGTTGTTGCTGTATAATTTTTCTAATTATGATTTATTTATTTTTTTATTGATATTATGATTTATAATTAATTTATAGACACTAATTCATTGTTAATAAGTAGAATGTAAGGCCTTGAACCTTGATTTTAGTTATAGGATTTCTTAGATATATGTATATTTTTAATTTTTATTTTTTTATAAAGTATAAAATCTTATGATTTTACAATTTGATTTTACAATTCAATCTTATTGACCCTTAAGTAAAATCTCAATTTTGACAAACTTGCCTGTGGATTCCCTTTCAAATGAACATTCATACACATTATCTTGCAATCATCCATAATGTTGCTTTCTTCTCTTTGGCCAGGTATCATGTCCCTCGGTCCTGGTTTCAACCATCAGGGAATATTCTGGTGATATTTGAGGAGAAAGGTGGAGATCCTACCAAGATTACTTTTTCAAGAAGACGTGTGACAGGTGTCTGTGGTTTTGTATCAACAGACTACCCTTCCTTGAACTTGGAATCCTGGGATCAGAGCATCAAAAGCAATAATAGAGATAAAGCAGCTGTGCATTTGGAGTGTTCTGAGGGCACGCTTATTTCTTCCATTAAATTTGCCAGCTTTGGAAATCCAAGTGGAACATGTAGATCCTACAGCCAAGGAAGCTGTCATCATCCCAACTCCATTTCTGTGGTTGAAAAGGTGGAATAAGTCATTTTAAAAATATTCTCAGAATGATAATGAATTTTTATTTTTGTAATTTTTTTAGGTTAATTATCAAACCAATCATTTTACAAGAGGATATATTCACACTTAAAAAAAAAAAAGCAGTAACCATATAATTTTTGAAATGCAGTAGCCATATTGAGCCCACAGCATATGCAGGTAATACTCTTGCAGCTGCATGCTTTTGCCATGAAAAGGCTATCAATGAATCACCCAACTTACTTCATAGTTAATGATCATTGCATTACAAGACGATGGTGAAAGCATGTGCCTTCTGTTAATAACATGTAGATATTACAGTCGAAATTTATCAGTTGTTTAAATGATTTCTTTGAACTTATGGTGTAATCTTGTGATGGCAGGCCTGTCTACATAAAACTCAGTGTGTTGTGTCGTTGTCTGAAGACAACTTCGGTAAAGATTTATGTGCCGGCATGGTTAAGACGCTTGCTGTTGAAGCAGCATGCAGCTAGTAAGATGGAGGCTGCCAACGTCACAATTTCCAGAAGTTCCATTGATGAAATTCCTCAAAATAAGATCATTAGTTTATCACATTCAAATACTAGTACCATGTTGTTTTTCCCTAGTACCTGATTCAGAAAGGGTAGAACTGCTTTTCAGCAAAGCTTACAGAGGACCCTTTTCATTTGAAATATTCTCGAGGATCAGTGCATTTGGATCTCAGTGTGAAAATAATTCAAGATGTATTTTGATTTTCAATTAAATAGAGATGAAAAGTTTTGATCTTCTAGGTCTGGTGCTCGACTTGCCATGCAAGCACACGTCTTTTTATTTGTAGGTAACTTGATTTCTGAAGCTTTTTGTTTATGCAGTTTATAATCGCCATATGAGCAATTATAAATACTCTGAATTGCAATATAAAGAAGAAAAACACTGAATTACACCTTATTTCAGAAAATTATCATATGAAAGTTATCTAAATGCTCTGAGTTTGAAACGTCCGCCTCCAGCAAAACTGCAAAACTTGTGTGGATGCTAATTCATGGGTGATAAACAAGCACGACCAAGCTGGAGAGAGTGCAACAACAAAAGCATCCATGATATGGAGTGACATCAATTATAAATATTTTGTGAGAGATCATGTTATTGTATGTTTAATATTAGTCATGCATTGTGTATAATTTGAATAAACAAATATGGTCGATGAATCTAAAGAATATCTTTTTGTTGAGATTTTATGTGATATCTTAGAGTTGTTATAAATGAAAGGTACGCTCATAGGGCTAATAGTGTAGGTAAGCTTTTTATCAGAGTCTAAAGCCAAAAGGATAGTTTGGATCATGGAAGAGGGTAACACATAACCTACCATTCAAATTCTTTCTTCGTGGAATCATCAAGTAAATCCGATCCATACATTTATTCATGTATGATTCATCATTGGTATCAGAGCCACATTGATGATTTTTTTTTTGAATTTTGAATAATTGATATGCACTCTGCCACGAGAGTTACATATTTGAAACAAAATTTTTTAAATTTTTAATTGGTATTGTTGAGGGGTAAAATTGATGTGTCAATAATCGTGCACATGGCTAGGGCTAGCCCTGATTCCTGTCCACTATGCGATGCTTGCCCGAGATAAATCAGCCTCGATAAGTTGGGGCGCCTTAGCCCCTCGCCGAACCAAGGACTCCCAAGATGCGAACCACCTCTCTCGGCCCTAGCCGAGCTATGTCGTCTCTCGGCCCAAGCCAAGCTATATCATCTCTCGGCCCCTGGCCGAACCAAATGATCTCCAAAGTATTATTCGGATTCGGGCAGCTTACAAGTCCCGACCGAACCAAATGATCTCTAAAGTATTGTTCGGATTCGGGCAGCTTACAAGCCCCGGCCGAACCAAACGATCTCCAAAGTATTGTTCGGATTCGGACAGCTTACAAGCTCCGGCCGAACCAAACGATCTCCAAAGTATTGTTCGGATTCGGGCAGCTTACAAGCCCGGCCGAACCAAACGATCTCCAAAGTATTGTTCGGATTCGGACAGCTTACAAGCCTCGGCCGAACCAAACGATATCCAAAGTATTGTTCGGATTCGGGCAGCTTACAAGCCCCGGCCGAACCAAACAATCTCCAAAGTATTGTTCGGATTCGGAAAGCTTACAAGCCCCGGCTGAACCAAATGATCTCCAAAGTATTATTCGGATTCGAGCAGCTTACAAGCCCCGGCCGAACCAAATGATCTCCAAAGTATTGTTCAGATTCGGGCAGCTTACAAGCCCCGGCCGAACCAAATGATCTCCAAAGTATTGTTCGGATTCGGGCAGCTTACAAGCCCCGGCCGAACCAAATAATCTCCAAAGTATTGTTCGGATTCGGGCAGCTTACAAGCCCCGGCTGAACTAAATGATCTCCAAACTATCGTTCGGATTAGGGCAGCTTACAAGCCCCGGCCGGATTAAAAAATCTCCAAAACATCGCTCAAGGTCCGGGCAGCTAACAAGCCCCGATCGGAACCAAAGGATGAGAATATCCTTGATCCTCAGCAACAGTCGAGTGATGTCCTAAGGCTCCACCCTATTCAAGTGATCTCCCCCACGCCCTGACGCAACTAAGGCGTCCTATTCTACCTTGGTAGAGGCAAACGACCTCCCACTATTCGGTGAGCAAAAACATGCCACGAGCTGTCTTTCCCCGAAAAAACACCTGCTTCGTTCTGCAAACAGGATCATGCTTACTTCATGACTCCACAGGACCGCCCAGGTCCCTCTTTGACTCGCACATGGATATACGTGTTCTCCACTGAGGACCGGACATTGGTCTTATCAGGAACAAAGCAGCAACAGTGCTGCCAAAACATGCTGAGACATAAAAAGCGTAATATGGGAGCAACAACTCTCAGCGCAAAAAGAAGCAGGTGCTAAAGAAAGAAGGAACGAAAACTTTCTTTATTTCCTCATCAAAAGAAAAGTTACAACATCCTGAAAGGAGTTACAAGTGCATCAAAGCACAAGAAATAAAAACGAGTAAATAGCTCGGCCGAACTGTTTCAGTCAGCTTTGGTTAACAATGACATACTGGCATCTGACCCAAGAAATCAGACAAATCAGACAGCTCGCCCCGAACCACCGGCTAAGGCCGATCCAGCACTCCACGGGTCCTCTGGATGAATTAAGAGATCCAAAAAGAGGCACAGACCCGTGGATGCAGATGCAGAGGAAGCTTCCCCCTGGGTGGAATGCTGGGCTGCAGGTCGCTGCCCGATTGAGAGAGCTAGGGGACCATCAGACCCACACTGCTCTTAACTCTCTCTTCACATGGCGGAAGATTCCCCACACGGAGGGGCTAAGCATCCAGCCAGAGGGAGAAGGAAAGGTCCGTGCATACTACGGGGGTGCATATGCACTTCCTACCATGCGACACCCGTAGCAAACCACAAAGGACACACAGGAAGCGCATATGTGCGCTCTCCATGTGATCTCTGCGGACCTCCTGTGCGCTCTCCATATGATCTCCAAAGCTCCTCCCTCGAGGATGAGCTGCTCTCCAGTGGCTCCTTCGTCACCCTGACTATCCATAGGAAGGTGGCTTACAAAAGGAAAACTCAATCCCACCACTCTCAGCTTCAGGGACGTAGATATCATGAAAACTTTCATAGCTCACAGAGAAGAAATTTTAGGGATGGCCTAGCATGGCCCCTTCCTCCCCTTTTTATAGGCGAAATGGATCGGGAGCAGCTGTTAAAGCAGTAAGCCCCGAGGTTCAAAATGCTCAATCCATGCTGCCACGTGGCCTCCCAGGATGAAAATAGCGCCCTTCGATGCGCGCCAAACGTGTTGTTCAACCCATGATGTACGCCAGAAGATTTTCTTTGATCCCGGATCACAGGTCTTAAATGCAAAAAATTGCCCGATGATCTTAGAGATACGGACAGACCTGGGAAATCGCCCAGTGAAAGTGACACCCTCCAGTGGCAAACAAGCACTTGCGTCGTATGTCGAAACGACCCTCCTTAGAAAAGATCGACATAATTAGTGTCCCTGGAAAGTGCCGAAGCAACCTTTTGTAGGTTACAGGACCGTATCATCCATTTCGGCAAAAAGAAGGGTCGACTCGCCTTGGAAAAGATAAGGTGCTGACAGAATAATAAAAGGGCGCAGAAGCCAAGTAATCCTCAGTGAGGACACCTCGATATCCTCCACTCCGGCCCAACTGCCCGTTATGCCTCGGCACAAACCGAGATATTGCACTGTGATTTTGCTCAAGGCCAAAACTGCCTTCATACTTCGAGATAAACCGAAGTATCCCCTTTCCTTTCAGCATGACTGCACGTGATCTTGTACTTCTGTCCAGTCTAAAGTAACCACTTTTGTCTCAATGATAATAGGACACGATATAAGCCCCGACCTATACCCAAAATACGGAAGCATCGGTTAAGGTCGGAGTGCACGTCCTAGGAATATAAGCCCCGGCTAAGACTGGAGTGCGTCTTTTGTCAAAAATCTCGACAAAGACCGAGCGATATGCAACGCCCCAACTATTTCGTTCCGTAAGACTCGGACGATAAAGGAAAACACTTCAGAAATGGCAAACAAACAGGAAAGTTCCAATAAACCTTTCTTTGTTCATTACAAGAGGGGAAAAAGAAAGAAAAATACATTAGCCCTCACAGGGGCTTGCTACCTTCTCCGAACGCTGCTGAACTCTCCCCAAGCCGCGGAGCCGAATCAGCCAATTGCTGTCGAAGGGATGCCACCTCCCGTTCCAGCCTACTGTTGGCCTGGCGAAGGAGCTCGATCTCTCTGGCCGAGAGAGCCATGTGTTGCTCAGCCAGTCTCCAGACTTGCTCGCGGTCCGCGAGTAGCGACGCCATAACCTCCCTGTCCACAGTTATCATGGTACGGCCTAGGCGAGGCACCCCAAAGCCGCCAGCAACGCCACTTGGCATCCCATTTGACCTCCCTCCATTCTTGGAAGCCATCCTGTTACTGTAAGCTTGGACAGGCCAATAGGAAATCGGCAGAGGAATTGGTTAACAACGGCGTACCATCCATTGGTATTTAAATTACTTCGGGCGAGCACCCCGATCACCCAAACCATCAGTTCCAATGCCACTACCATAAAGTCTTGCCACGCGTCACCGCTTCCGTGGCCGCATGCGAGAAGCGAGGAATCACTCTTCCTTTTCCGAAAAGGATAAATAAATGATGGCGCGCCGGTAAGTATCCTTTTTTTTGGGACCAAACTCCCTTCGAAAGGCGCGCCGCCTCTTTGCCTTGCGTGGGCCGAGTTACCCAACTTCGGCTCTAACCAGGATACCTCTGCAATCCTGGCCGTCACCTGCCGAACTATCTTATCTCTCGGCCTAAGCCGAGCTATCATGCCACTCGCTTCATCAGAACTATCTTATCTCTCGGCTTAAGCCGAGCTATCACATCACTCGGCCCTAGCCGAGCTATCCCTATACCTCGGCCTTGACCGAGACATTCATCTAAATCCGAACTAAATCGACCAAATGGCGCGAACAAGTCATAACTTGTTCACAGTCAAAAGGAAGTCTACAATAAAAAGATTGACTAAAAAGGCAAGCAAATAGGGGTCGAGGGCCCGTTCATTGAAAATCCAGACCAAACTACATGTCTAAAAAAAAGGCAAGAGTACACAAATAACTCTCAGGGGTCAGAAGCTAGATCAGTCCCAGCAGCGCCCTCAACAACGCTCGGGGAAGCCTGGCTCGCTTCACCCACTTCAGAGGTTGTCTTTTCCTTGGCGACGGATTTGAGGCGTCCTTCAGGGGCCGCAGCCTCACTAGCATTCAGAATAGCGTTGAGGTCGACGTCCGGAGCATCATCATATTCATCCTCTTCAGCTCCTGGGGTACAAGCCTCAGAGGTTTCAACATCCAAGAAAGAGAGGTCCCATTCTGGATGCTCCTTGGATATTTTGCTTCGAACGTCCTCCACCCCAAGCTGGAAGGCATCAGCACAATCTCACCCCTGAGCAGAGCGAGCCGCATCTCGGCTTCAGCAGCTTGATTTCGAAGTGAAGCGACCTGCCCCTCAGTTCCAGCAGTTTGGCTCCGCAGCAAGCCAATCTGCTCCTCAGTCTCAGCGACCCGCCTTTCGAGCTCTGAGCTCCTCTCTCGGCTGGATGCCAATTCCTCTTGCAGAGTCCGCATATGGCTATGATTCTCCAGCTCCGTCTTCTTCATCTGCAAAAACAAAGTTAGCCAGCGCCGTGGTGAGCTAGCAAGGGAAGCCAAAAGGGGTAGTACCATACCTCCTCCTCTTACCGGGATAACTTCTGGGTCAACTCTTTGACCTCGTCTAAAGCCCTCAATTTATCGACCTTAACCCGCTCGATCCTGCCCTTGAGATTGCTGATCTTCGACTAACTACTGTCAGCTTCTCCCCAAGCCTGGGAGAGCTCGCTATCGAGCTGCGTTAACATTTCATGGTGCCATTTGATCCTATCATCCCTGTCAGCTATACCGTAGTTGAGCTGCCGCACCTTCTCCTCCAACTCGCCAAGCATTCTATTCAGGCGATTTCTCTCCTCGATGGTTTCTCTCATATGCCTGCCTAGTCTTTCACTAAACTTTTTCTTGATAGTCTCCATTTCTCCAGCATGCTTAGACTTGATTCGCGATAACTCCAGGCATGCGTCATCATACCTCGCCAGGAGCCCTCGTAGCTCTTTAACTTCGAGCCTCAGCTTGGACGCATCATCTAGGGCGGCCTGATGCAACACCCTCATCTTTGCCAAATTCTTGTTGGCGGTACCTAGAGCTTGCTCAAACGTATTAGATGCCTCCGCCCATGATCGAAGCTCGGCGCTGACTCTCCTAGCCTGGGCGCTGGCCCCTGTCGCCAGATTCAAGCACCAGTAAGAAGAGAGCGACCAAGCTAACCAGAAAGCATTCACTACTTGGGCATAATGACTCACCTGGGAGATGTAGGACCTGGCTAGCCCCATGAGGGTATAATTGTTGATCTTGGGGAGAAGATGGGCTTCCGTCGCCACGCCCCACTGGCCAAACACGGCATCAACCAGATCTAGGTCTGCGAACTCATTCGCCAAGGGACCTGCGCTCGGGTACAGTGCTGACCCCATCAGGGATGCAAACGCCGCCTTGATGGCTGATTTCGAGCCACCGGGCTGACCGTCGCCGTCCGAAGGATCGGTCCGGACGACCTCCGACTGAGGAGCCTTTGCCCTCTCGGCCTCCCTAACCTAGGATGCCTCGGATAACTCGGCCAGCCCAGGCGCCAGTTTACTCGAAACTTTGATGGAAGAAGCTTCGGCCGCAAGACTTTTACCTTGCTCTCTCCCCTTGTCCGAGCTCCTTCCCTCGATCATGGGCACCTGTTCCTCCCTCACAGGCTCCGCCAATGCCTTGGTCTGTTCACCAATCTCCTCGACCACTCCAGGAGGAAGTTCTCTAGTCGTAGGCTCCTTTTGAGCCTCCACTACAGCCGGCCCTACATCGTCGCCCCTAGATTCTTCCTGTCCTCCCGCCAAGGCCGGAGGCATTTCCTCGCTCGGAGGAGGGCCCTCAGAGGCACCGACCTCCGCCGTACCACCCATTGGCTCATCTTCAAAAGAAGAGGCTCCCAGACAGGCCGACGGAGTTTCATCCGGGCTGTCTACTATTTCCACCACTAGAGGACAGGGGACCTCAGCAGTCCTCTCCGTATCCTCCTCTGCTTTCAGCGCCTCTGCCACGACTGCTTCAACCTCTGGCGACGCTCTTCGGAAAAATGAGCCGACTTCTCAGGTTTGCGTTTCTCCCCTCCGCTGCTCTCCCTCGGGCGCTTGCTAAACCCTTTTTTGACACGGCCCGATAGTTCAGACTTCTTGGCTGCAGGAACAGAGAGCAAGTGGTCAGACCGAGATGTACTCGCTCGAACGAAATCGACGAAAAAGGAAAGAAACTTACTATGCGGTTCAAGGAGGCTAAGCCCGGCGACGAAAAGAGCCTCCTCCGACAGTAAATCGTTGGCCGAAAACGTCCTACCATCACGAAGGACCTCCAAGTCTACCTTCTCCTGCTCAGATAGAGTCGGATGTGCTTCCACATCTCGAACAAAGTTTTCCCATCCCTGGGGAAAATCAGAGCCGATGTTTCCCTCGGCAATGAAAAATCTGACCTTCCACTCCTTTATAGATGATGGCTTATCTGTTATCGTCTTAAAAGACCTCCGGGGTCCAATGTAAGGCCACTTTGATTTCCTCCCAGGCATCAGATAATAACAGGCACGGAAGAGAGGAAGCGTCGCCGTTACCTGAATCCGACTGCATATTGAGATAAACCCGATGACGCTGCGCCAACTGTTGGGAGCCACCATCGCCAGGCAAATATTGTAGAATCTCATGATTTCCTTCACCAAGGGGTGAAGGGGAAATCGAAGGCCCGCCTTCAGACTGTCTTCATAAAGGAAGACCTTGTGCTCCAGATCTTGCGAAACCCTATGTTCGGGCTCCGGCAATGACAGAATAATATCCGAGGAAATGCCATACTTTTGGCGTATTCTCCCCAAATCCTCGATGACAATCTACGAAACCATATCATCGGGGCTCATCATCCTGCTGGCCGAGAGAAGCACCGAGTGAAACTACAGAGGAAGCAGAAAGCAAGGCTCTCCAAAGAAGAACGATAGAGCGCTGTGAACAGGACGGTGCCGTTTCGACTTTGCTTTCCCTCAAAGAAACTGCCTTAAGAGAAAGATAGGGCGTCCCAATCGAGACGCCCAGAATCGCCATTGCGGACGCCGTAAAAACTGGGATTTGCTATGTGGCAATTCCCCAACCGCTATTTCAAAGGAGCCTTATGTGATGTGCCCTGTAAAGGCACATCTCACAAAGGCACGGTGGCCGCGCTGCATTAAATAGGGCATCATTACGCAGGCTGTCAAACCCGGATCCCTCTATTCAAGTCATGTCACCTGGAATTATACTTCATACGCCCGAACTTACGTTTCAAACTAAGGAGTGGGGGGCATGTGTTGAGGGGTAAAATCGCTATGTGTCAATAATCATGCACATGGCTAGGGCTAGCCCTGATTCCTGTCCACTATGCGACACTCGCCCGAGATAAGTCAGCCTCGATAAGTTGGGGCGCCTTAGCCCCTCGCCGAACCAAGGACTACCAAGACGCGGACCACCTCTCTCGGCCCTAGCCGAGCTATGTCGTCTCTTGGCCCCAGCCGAGCTATATCCTCTCTCGGCTCCATCTGAACTATGTCGTCTCTCGGCCCCAGCCGAGCTATGTTACCTTTCGGCCCCTCTAGCCGATCTCTGCCATCGCTTGGCCTAGCCCGAGCGATATTTGCACCTCTGCGGAATTCGAGAGTGACCTAGAACCCGAATTCGTGAGATTCCAAACAGAAATCATATCTGGGAGTGACCTAGGACCCGCAAGAGTGGCCTAGAGCTCTGGAGCCTATCTCCTCACCACATCTCGAGACATCAACAAGCTCTCCTAGTCGTCGATCCTCTAACCAACAAGATACGAATCCTACCGGCCTCATAACAAACTGGATTCAGATCCTAACGACTTTCGGACCCACGACGCCCCCAGGGAATCAGGTGATCCTCTATAAATAGAGTCGTCTGCCGACTCCTCAGGTTCGCGCACACTCGCTCACTGGAACCCTCTCTCTCTCCTTAGCTTCCGTCATTAGCGCTCTGCTCTGCTCAGAGCCCTGGAGGGACTCTTCAGCGAGAGCTTTCTCTTCATTTTTGTTGATTGCTGATCTTCACTTACTTGAGCATCGGAGGGTCTTTCGCATAGGGCCACCCCCAACGCCTCTCGCGTGAGGACTGTTTTACAGGTTCACCCAGGCGGAGAGCTCGACCGCGCCCGAATCGGAGGACAGATTCCAACAGCAACATGTATCTATATCATTAAATTTGAATAAATGTTCAGAAAGATATGTTCTTCCAAATTTTAAAATGAGATATGAATACATATTATAATTTCTTTTGGTACAATGTACTGGTACAAGTTACGGGCCTAGCAAACTATTTTGCGAAATCCTTGGTCCGCGTATTTCAGTATCTACGTAGACCACCCCCCGGGTCCCGGGCAAGGGCACGAAGTCCCTTGTTTTTTTTCTATCGCGCTCTGGGAAGGAAGAGAGAGAGAGAGGGAAGAAGTACGTTGTCCCATTGATCAATAACACGTTGACAATCTCAATATCTGTGACAATTCCCAGAGCCCAACCCCTCTCTTCCATGCACTAATAACTCATGCATAACATCCCCATGCATTCTACAAGCAGCCAACAGAGAACCCAGCACAACCTCATTTGGCCTCATCGGCATACTTTCAACTACATGCATGGCCTCACCCAACCGCCCAGCCTAACATTGCAGAAATCTCGCCGCATGGCATAGCGGTGGAACCAGAGCCCCTCTGCCAGTGCTACAAGATCAGCACATGCAGCGACCACTGCAATGATCGTGACATAATCAGAATCGATCTCAAAGAGCAGCATTTCCCAGAAATGTTCCAGTGCCTCGTCAAGAAGACCATTCTTGACGCACCCATCGATCACTGCCGTCCAAGACACCTTGTCCCTGTTTAGCATTTCGTTAAAGAGAGAGGTAGCCTGATCGACATCGCCATTCCTTATGTACCCGGCGATCATGGTGTTGCAGGAGACCATGTTCTTGAAGAATGTTTTCCATGGAGTGATGCTTTCATCCATAGCCCCATGGATAATTGCATGTCAGAGGTTACACAGATATCCCTTAACATTTATAGGGCCCCAAATCAGACTCGTCTCTTGATTTTTTTTTGAGAGCCCACGTAATATTATATTGAAAAAACGAATAGTGAGGAGAAGGCCTCTAACCTATCTTTTTTTTTTTTTTTTGAGTACCCAGTTTCCCACGTAGTCCCATCTGCACCATAGAAGAAGACCCATTTATTTATTGGCTTGACTCTACATATATAACTAACTAAAATATATATATATATATATTGACATGAGTGTGTCTAAAACTAATTCCATGGCAATAATTACACATTCTATATTAAATTAATGTTTGGCTTGAGATTTGTTAGTTTGCCTGGCATGGATTTTTTTTTCTTTAAATGTTAAGGAGTTATGTCTCGCTTCAAGAGGATGATCAGCCTTAAAAGGTATAGAAAAGAAAAGAGGGATAGAAGAATCCCTGGGTCACCACTTATAAAGAGAACTCCAATAGCTTTGAGAAGCGAGACTGCAAGGCAAATGCTCAGTCATTTGAAATCAAATCTTGCCAATTATAGAATGTTGCCTGGATAGACACTTATAGAGCATGTCAGGATTGTTAGTAATAAGCTCCAAGAGATTACACATAGTGGCCATATACTTAATGACATAGAGAAGTATTCAGCTTTGCATAAAACATTGCCACCATGTCTGCAAGACAATTTGGAAAGCTTCTGGGAAAGTGATTATAATATGTCTTCCAATGCATCAGATGATACAGACTTTTTGAATGGAAAAACTAGAGTTTATGAAAGGCTAGTTTACTTGTTTCTTGAATCAAACATTTGAAAAAACTTAGCTAGGACATCTGTGTTAGCTGTAAGTCCCAATATGTATTCTGTCAAGTATTCCACAGTAAGTCATCCTTGGTTAAAGAAAATGACTCCTATGATTATGGATAGGAAAAATGTTGAACAATCTATCCCTAGAAGGGTATGTTTCAACTGGTAGTGAATTAATTATTTTTCTTATTCTTGTACATATGTTTTTATTATTGTACATATTTTTTGTTTTGTATATATGTTTTCATTGAATAGTTTATAATGAAAATATTTTGTTAATGGGCATTCATGATTGAAAATATTCAAGTGGATTCTCATTTGGAATTATATTTATCACAATTCAAATTAAATCCCCATGAATTCTACATTTGAATATAGATGTTGATTGGGAACATAGTGAACTTTTGCATCTATATCTTATGAAGTTTTTTTTTGGTTAATTTAATTTGGAATTATGATTAGTGATGTGTATATATAAATAGAACATAAATTGATATTGCATTTACATTTGTCTCTTTGTAGTTCTATGATTAGTCATGGCATCTAAGAATATTATTGCTGATCTCAACAAAGGGGAGAAATTAAATGGTGATAATTATAACATATGGCAATTGAAAATTCAGTATCTACTTGATGAAAGTGATGCATTAGAGGCCATCAACAATGTAATGAGTGAGCCTAAAGAAGTTGAGGGGAATGTTAACAATGCCCAGTTCAGACGTGATTTAGCTACTTTTAATGCATGGAAAAAGAAAGATTCCACTGCACGAGGAATCATGATCAGTTCCATGACCGATAATCTGGTATATGAATATCAGTAGTATCAGACTGCAAATAGCATGTGGATTGCTTTGAGAGAAAAGTTTGGGGGCACTTCAATCTCCAAACTTAGACAGCTCACTATCAAATTTGACACTTACAAGAAAGTCCTTAACAAATCAATGAAACAACATTTAAAGGACATGTCAAATATGATCATGGAATTAAAATCTGCTGGACATACCCTCACAGATGAGCAGCAAGTACAAGCCGTTATCCGGTCTCTTCCCAATAGTTGGGAACACATGAAAGTTAATATGATTCATAATGAAAGCATTAAGGCCTTTACTGATATTGCGCGTCACTTAGAACTTGAAGATGAACGCCTAGAGGCAGCCAAGCCTGAGGCACAAGCATATGTGGCAAAGCCAAGTTCTAAGAAGTTTTTTGGTTTTAAACGTAAGAGATTTTATGAACGAAACAAAGGCAAGGGTAAGGAAAAGAAGGTTGGTCAGGGACCAAAGAAAAGGACTAAGTTTCAAAAGCGCTATAGAGGAAAGCGTGGTGGTAAGAAGGACAAGACTAAGATGACATGCTACAATTATGGCAAACTGTGTCATTTTTCTTGTGAATGCACTGAGCCTAAAAAGGTACTATTTTATCTTGCCTCCTTATCTTGTGCTTCTATATCAAGTATTTTTGTTTCTAGTACTGTTTTGCTCACTGAAAGATATCCTTTGTGGACTGTAGACTCAGGAGCCACAGACCATGTAGCTAGAGACAGAAATGAGTTTGTGAAATTTCGTCGAGTTCCTAAAAGAACAAAGTGGATCTATTTGGGAAACAATGCGAGAATAGAAGTAAAAGGGATTGGTACATGCAAATTGGACTTGCAAAACGGCCGAATCCTATATTTACATGATGTCCTTTATGCTCCAGACATTCGATGAAATTTGGTCTATGTAATTGCTCTTTTAAAACTAGGTTTTAGCATGACTTTTCATGGAGAATGTGTATCTATATCTCTCTTGGTACCAGTTTTTATGGTTGTGGTTTTCTAATGAATGGCTTAATGGTTTTAAACACTAAATATTGCAATAGTAGCAAGGGTGTTTGTTTTTTCTTATTTACTGAATCTAGCAATGATGATGCCGAGATGAATTTATGGCATACTAGATTAGGGCATATTGGGCAAGATAGAATGAATAGACTTGCTCGTGATGGTCTAGTGGGATCAAACATGAAATTTAATCTGCCCACTTATGAATATTGTTTAAAAGAAAAAATAAATAGAAAACCATTTGGAGCAGCCCATAGGGCTGATTATCCATTACAACTTGTACACTCTGATATATGTGGACCAATGAGTACTAGAGCAAGGCATGGAGCCTCATATTTCATTACTTTCATAGATGATTATACTTGGTATGGTCATGTCTATTTGATCTCTCATAAATTGGAAGCATTGGATTGCTTTATACGATATCTAAATGAGGTAGAAAATCAATTAGACAAAAGGGTGAAAGCTTTAAGGACCGATCGAGGAAGAGAGTATCTATCTGAACAGTTCAAGGAACTGTGTAACGATAAAGGAATTATGAGACAATTAACCATACCTAGAACTCCACAACAAAATGGTGTTGCTGAACGGAGAAATAGGACATTATTGGACATGGTCAGGTCTATGATGGCATAAGCTAATCTTCCAATACAATATTGGGGAGATGCTTTATTAACTGCAGCATACATACTTAATAGAGTACCTTCCAAGTCAGTATCCCATACCTTATGAGTTATGGACAGGTAGAAAACCTGATTTGAGTCAGATGCATCCCTGGGGATGTGCAGCTTATATACTTGACACTTCCCATAAATATGGTAAAATAGGACCTAGGGGAAGGAAATGTATTTTTATACGATACTCTGAAAACTCAAAAGGATATGTATTTATTGGTGAGGATTCTGTTGGAAGGTTTACTGAAATTGAGTCCCGAGATGTCACTTTTCTTGAAGATCAATTTTCTAAAAAGGATGATATGGACAAAGGTTCTCATTTATATGAAATGGATGAGCAAGAAGAGGTTGGTACAAGTCGTTCGATGGTTGACACTCAAGAAGTTGTACTTAATCCTATTCTTGAAAGTCAGAGCAACAAGGAATTGCTTCAACCATCTCAATTGAGTGGGAGATTTGAGACTGACTTCGAACCAATTATGATAGGTGGAAGCAATGATTCTCAATTACGAAGGAGTATTCGTTCCAAAACTCCTAGAAAATGATTTGAGATTGACTTCGAACCAATTTTGATAGGTGGAAGCAATGATTCTCAATTACGAAGGAGTATTCGTTCCAAAACTCTTAGAAAACGTTTTCTAATTGAAACGAGGCTTATATAGTTACTCCCCAAGATGACGATGAACCTACAACTGTCAAAGAGGCACTTGAGTGTCTTACTAAAGAAAAGTGGAAAGTAGCATTGGAAGAAGAAATGGATTCTATGAGACTAAACCAAGTTTGGGATTTAGTTAATTTACCGCCAGGCCGCAAAGCTATTGGGAATAAATGGGTTTTCAAAATAAAGCGTAAGGCAGATGGTTCTATTGATAGATATAAAGCTCGTCTGGTAGCGAAAGGTTATACCCAATAGGAGAGTATAGACTATGAGGAAATTTCTTCACCTGTTGTTAGGTTTACCTCTATTCGCTTAATTCTAGCTATAGTAGCACATCTAGATTTTAATTGCATCAAATGGATGTTAAGACCGCTTTCCTACATGGAGAGTTAGATGAGGAAATTTACATGGAACAACCTGTAGGTTTTCTAGTTAAAGGTCAAGAGAGCAAAGTTTGCAAGCTCAAAAGGTCAATTTATGGCCTGAAATAATCATCTAGACAGTTGTACCTCAGATTTCATAAAGTAATTTCAAAATATGATTTTAAAATAATTGATGAGGACCATTGTGTTTATATTAGAAAGATGAATGACAAATTTGCAAGTCTATCTCTTTATGTTGATGATATTTCTATAGCTGGAAATGACAAGGAGTATGTCATAACCATTAAAAGATGGTTGTCCATGAATTTTAACATGAAAGACATGAGTGAAGCAAATTACATACTGGGAGTAAAAATTAAAAGAGACCGTTCAAAGAAATTTTTGGCTCTGTCACAAGAGAATTATATCCAAAAGATTTTAGAACGATTTAATATGAGTAGTTGCAAACCCGTGGATACTCCTATATCAAAGGGTGATGCTTTGAGTCAAAATATGTGTCCTAAGAATCCACAAGAACAAAAGCAAATGTCTACTGTACCATATACAAGTGCAGTTGGGAGTTTTGTATGCTATGATGTGCACCCGCCCGGATATATGTTTTGCTATTGGACTAGTTAGTCGATATCAATCGAATCCTGATCCAGAATATTGGAAAGCTATCAAAAGAATTTTGAGATATTTAAAAGGAACTATGGATTACTGCCTATGTTATCAAGGATCAAAATTACGTCTTGTTGGATATTCAGATGCTGATTGGGGAGAAGATCTCGATCAACGAAATCTACATCTGGTTATATTTTTTACTTAATAAAAATGCTATATCTTGGTGTAGTAAGAAGCAAACATGCATAGCGCTGTCAACTATGGAAGCTGAATTTATTGCATGTTCAGCTGCTGTACAGGAAGCTGTTTGGTTAAGAAGATTTATTGATAATTTGGAAGTTCAAAGTGATGGTGTTGCACCAATCACTATTTATTGTGATAATCAAGCAGTGATTGCTTTCACTAAAGACTCCAAATATCATAGCAGAACCAAAACAATGATACCAGATACAACTACATTAGAGACATCATTAGTAAAAGAGAAGTGATTGTACAATATATCTCTACGCATCGAATGGTGGTGGATCCCTTGACTAAACCAATTCCAAGAGATGTTTTTATGGCACATATAGATTCTCTTGGATTGCGTAGAATATAAATTGTATTGTTGAGTACATATATTGTACTGTTTTTATGATAAACACAAATGAATGTTCTTTATCAAGATATATATATATATACACATTATATTTTTGGTTAGAAGCTCAACAAAGTGATATCGCATAGGTTCAAAGATTGGCTTACTCACACAAGCAATCACCTCTAGCGCTCGGATAGCGAGTAGAGATGAGACATAATGTTAGGTATGTCACCTCATAGAGAATATGAGATGAGATTATATATATATATATATATATATATATGACAATCGATTTGAATAGCCCACTGTCAAATAACCTGAAAGCCATATATGAATTCTTAGTGATTGCTTGCTAAATGAGAGCACTTAGAGAATTCAGGTTAGGCGCTTAAAGCGACTGAACTAAGATCTGTACAGTGTTTTATCATACATCGAAAAAATTACAAATACTGTAACACATGATTCATACCATGTGTGCTAGTTCGACCAATAAGGTAGTGGGAGAAAAGATCCCTGCCTCTCCATTGTGTGAGACCGATTGAGGTTAAATTAAAACTTTACAATAATACCCTTATACTTTTTGCTATTATTTGGCGTTTGTGTTTAGTGTCTTGCTATCTTAGCATATTGTTACCTATGATTATTTATGATTCGATATGGAACATGTCTAGATAAGCGACTAAATAGGAATTGCAAAATTTCGAGTAGAAAAGGAAGACTATGTTCGATGTATTCATTGGCCGGCCAATCTTGTCGCTTAAGAAAAGTTAGGACTTGATTATGGATACATAACCACATTATTTTAACATGCTCTTGGAGGGATTAGAGATGTTTTGATAAAAGAAAAGAGTTTAGGGTATATCGAGTTGAAACTATTGATTATATATATACATATATATATATATATATATATATATATATATATATATATATATATATATATATATATATATATATATAGATATATATATATATATATATATACATACATATACATACATATATATACATATATACATATATACATACATATATACATATACATACATATATATATATATATATATATATATATATATATATATATATATATATATATATATATATATATATATATATATATATATATATATATTGGGATTGAGCTACTATGACATTCCTAACAGATGCATGGTACTAAGCTCCCAAGTGCAGGTATACTTGCTAGGTCGCACTGTCCAACTATCAGTATGAAATTGGTGTTTAGATTTCTATTGCATTTCTTTCTTTCATTTTCCTTTCGCAATGAAGGTCTTACCCTGCATGTGCGAGTGGGAGATGTTGAACACATGTGACACCCATGATTGATAACTGCCAATATGCAGTTATCCACGAAAGCCCCATTATCCACGAAGCCTATGACATTGGCAGTTATAGATATGGACGATGTTTTTCGATGAAAAACTGCTCCTTCGTGTGTATAATATATGAAAGGATAATGACTGGATATGAAAGAAAGAAATCAAGGGAGTATCAGAGTCTAATGCCAGAAGGATAGTTTGGATCGTGGAAGAGGGTAACGCCACAACCTAGTATTCAAATTCTTTCTTCGTGGAATCATCAAGGTAAGTAAATCCGATCCATACATTTATTCATGTATGATTCATCACTTTTTATTGAAATTTTAAGACATTTTATTGTTTTCATTCTAAATGTTAATGCTTTCTTTTATTTGAAATTTTAAATTTTTAATGATTAGCTAACAGTCTCATATTAGGTATTAAAATATAATAAAACTTGCATTTATTGATATCCAACTTATCAAGATTCAAGCCGACCCCTGAGGACAGTGGACTGCTAACAATTACGTGCGCTCAATGGGTCTTGATTTGATAAGTGTGTGAAGTGTGTTATGGTTACATGGATCAAACCTATAAATATAATCTAAGACCTAATCTTGATATACAAAATAACAAGCCGAAACTTGCATTAAGCTCTTAATCCAAAAGCTATTAGGATATGAGCCATTTTTGTCTTTTTTTAATATTCCATTAACTTTTTCCTTAAGTTTTCATTTTGATGGGTAGCTGGTTTTTTCGGATGAAATCTTCATATCTTTTTGTAATTCTTTCTTTAACTTGTTTACCTAAGTTTTTATATTTGTAGGTAGCTAAAATTTGTTGGGTTAAATCTTCATACAATTATGGTTGTATTAATTGATTAGGTTGAGTTAGATTATTGTATCTTAAAAGAAGAAATTGTCCTAAGCCCATGCGAACGAAGTAAATTTTAGAAAGATAATATTATTTAATTTCTTTTTTATTATTTACTTTAAAAATATTTTTTCCAATTTCTCATTAAAAATTTAGTAATTTTTAAGAATTATTTTATGACAAGGGCTGACAATGGTTCAATTATAGCATTTATGAATTTGTTTGGATGTTGACCGATAAAAATGTTAAGATTGCGTTTGGTGCATTGCCAGCAATGCTGAATGGTAATGTAGATTACTTACAAGATATAATACTACTAGATTGATTGCTAATAATGTTGATTACTGTGTTTAGTATAACAAGTAATATTAAATAATATTTATTGTGTTTGGTACGATAAATAGATTATCAGTCATATAACATCAAATTTTTAAAATACCTCTAAATCAAAGTATTATATATAAGTAGAAGATGCTAGATTTATTTTTTTAAGATTAAAATATATTTTAATCTTTAAACATATATTCAATTTTTTTTTATTCTTAATCTTTCAATTATCATAATTTATTTATTATATTTTTTAATATTTTATATAAAATTAATTAATATTAATAGAATAATTGATATATTATTTTTTAATTTTGTTTTTAAATATTAAATTAATTAAAAAATAAATTTTTTTAATTAATTTAATTTAATATTTAAAAATTTAAAATATATATTTTAAAAAATTAATTTAAAAAATAAAATAATTATTTTTTAAAAATTAAATTTTTAATTAATTTAATTAACTAATTTTCTATTTTAAAAATAAAATTTAAAATTAATTAAAAAATTTAAACATTATTTTTTATAATTAATTTAATTTATAATTAATTTAATTAATCAATTTTTTAATTAATTTTAATTTATTTTTTAAAATTTATTTTTTTATAAATTTAAAAAATAGTAATTAAAATTTTTTATTTTTTTATTTTTCAATTAGAGGTTTCTTATAACTATATTTTTTTTTTTTTTTTTTATTTTTATTTCTATTCTAATTTTTCTTTTCTATGGATGAATAATACCACGGTTTATTTTTTTTTGAAGATATAAGAAAAGAGATAACGGCGATGATATATGAAAAAGAGAAAAAAAGAAGGGAATGATTTTGTTTGGAGGAAGGGATAATTTTATTTTGATAATTTTGTTAAAAAAAATTATTAGATTACAACATATCCAGTAATGTGATAACCACCTTCCCATGAGATAATTTGGATTACCTTGAGTGGTAATCCAAATTACCACTGCAGGATAGATTGTCATTCAAAATATGTACCAAACATGCTTATCTAATGGGTCTCATTTAAATTATCGGTAATCTGGATAGATTAACTACTACCAAATGCCCCCTAAAGCTTGAGGAACACAAAGAAACCCATGATTATGTACCAAATAAATTTTAGATATACATATAGGAGTAAGGTTTATAGAATCATTCATGTATTATCCATGAAATTTTTATATAATTATGAGTTTTATTACTTGAGACAGCTTAGGAATTGGTTCAGCTAGTAAAGAATATAAATTTTTATGAGATAATATTAATAACTTGGAAAATAAGGTGACAATCCTGCTCCTAGTAAAACTTTAAGGCTGTGTTTGGATGTCAAAAAGTTATTCTAGGAATAGGAATATGTATTCCAGTGGAATAGCTTATTCCTCTTGTTATTCCAAATTTTTGTTTGGATGAAAATCTGGTATTCCATGTTATTCCAGTGCAATTAATGCAGTGTTATTCCAAATGGTGTTGGGATGACATGAGAATAAGTAGGTATTCCACTTGGAATAGACGAAGTATTCTTCTAAAATTTCAAAAATACCCCTTGATCATTTGATGGGAAAAAATTGTTTATCATTTTATTTTTCTTACGTTGACTTTATTAAATTATTTGTTATTAGTAAATAAAATCCTAAAAAATATCTACATAGCAAACTTAATTAATGATTGCATTATAAAAATTAATACAGCTTTAAATAAACAGATTTGTTAAAATTTTTCATAATAAATGAGTAATTTTATATTAATTAATAAATTAATTAAGAATTTTTTAAAAATTCCAAACATACCCCTAGAATCAATGAGAAGTAAAAATAGTTTATCAATTTTTCCTTTAATGTAATTATTAGAATAATTTAATTATTAGAGGAAAGGGAGGAAGAATGAGGCGGTAAAAAATATTGGCCTTTTTAACATCCCCTGGCTGCCCTCGGAATAACAATAGTGGCGGAAAATGTTATTCTATGGGTGCCGTGGAATTAGACGAGGGGATAAGCTGCGTTGACGGGAATAAGGAAAACGGTGAGGCCCACGAGTGCTATAAAACATCGTTTGAGGGAATAAGCTGGAATAAAGCCCTATTTAAGACGGAAATAGGGCATCCAAACACAACCTAAAAGCTCATAAGCTTTCTAACATATTTAGTTTTTAAGCGTTTCTGTGAGTTATTAGCAGATCCATGAGAGATATGACCATTAGTTGTTAAAGGATCCTGTTAATATGTCTTGAATTTTATATATCGGGTCCGGGTTTTTTGATTCGACCCGATATTCTTGTTGAGACCGGACCAAACTGGTCCGATAGGGTTTATTTTTGGGCGTATATATATACGTGTGAAAACTTATGTAATGTAGGACCTCCTCTTTTTTGATAATGGAATTTTGTTTGCCTTGCCCGTGGATATAGATCACCATGATCGAACCACGTAAATTCTTGGTGTTCCTTGGTTTGTTTATTGTTAGATTTATTTATTGAATCTGATTTTCGCAACAGATCCTTTTCCCCACATACCGGTTCCTTCTAAAATTATTAATAGTTAATTTCAATTGTAATAGAAACTATGGCAGTTACCAGGGTTCCGGCTGCTAAATCTTAGCAAATATATTTCCTATAGAAAGCAATTAATTAATAGAAGACAATAGTAAAATAGCAGTGTCGTTTGATCTTAATTAATGAAAGAAAGAAAATACAATTTTTCACATTGACATGGAGATTTGAATTAGCAAGTACTTTAATGTGAAAAGGAAAGACGAAATACGTGGCATGATGGTACAATGCTGCCGATTATGACTTTGATATTATATCTAAAGAAAGTTTTATTGCACTGCATGTGATGATTAATGTATAATGCATATGCGTGTATTAAAGATAAAAAAATATTTTTAATTTTAACATGTATGATTACATGCATCATACATGATGTACTTAATTAATGTACTTAATTTGTATCATGCGCGTGCAGTAAGACTTTTCGGTAGGAAAAGAAAGAGGGAAAGAAAGGGTGAATTATGGTGACGTCTTTGATCCCACAGCCTCAATTTGCCTGCCTGATGGCCGGGACCCCCTGACCCTACATAGTCAATGGCAACAGCTTGATGGCAAGGGAAAATTGTTTCCCTTCTTCAGACTAGGCTTTTTAGGTTGACTCATCTGTGGTTCGAAGGACTGATGAATCTTTAGTGTGACATCTTAAGAGAGAAAGGAGGGCTTCAAATGGAGGAGAGCCAATGAAGCCCCCTCCCTTTCCAACCATGGCCTATACTGCAAGTCCTTTGTTCCTAAGTGGGTACCCCAAATTCCCCAATCCATCCGAGACTTGGTTTGCCTTGCTGAGTCAATTCAGTTCATAACGCTGAGTTAACTCGGTTCAATAATTTAAGGTTTTTTTTTTCTATAAAAAAATTAATTGGATCTGGCCGGCCAACTGACCAGGCCTATTCGGTTGGCAGGCCGGCCTGGACTGGCTGAGCCGCAGAGGTAATTAGAGAATGACGGGATCTCAAATTAAGCACATAACAATTGGTGGAAACAACTTGATCGATCGCTTTGTTAACAATATTCAGGCTAATCAGTCTCCATCTTAAATCATCTAAATTACACGACACAGTAATCCATTGCAGCACACCAGCGCAAGCCAGCTCAAACAATACCGTAAGATAATTAGATTGCTTCAAAGTTTTCTTCCGAGCACTTATTAATTAATCCTTTTCATTGCTTTCCTGAGTCTCCGTTGCTGCTGCCGTCTCCTCCTCGTTCTTGGACTTGCACTCTTTCAGAGACTGCACGAGGCTCTCAAGACAAGCCTCAATATTCTCCCCCGCTGTTCTACCCACGGCCTTGGGCATCAGATTCTCCGCCACGTCCGCCGGCGTGATCTGCTTCTCTTCCATTAAATTTCTGATGCTCTCGAACAGCCGATGCTGATTGACGCCAAGATAATTCCTTGCCAGCACCTTGAACCCTTCGAAGCTGCAGTACGAGAGCTCGATGTGCTTGTCCATCCTCCCTCTTCTGATCAGCGCCGGGTCCAGCTTGTCGACGTGGTTGGTCGTGAACACTATCAGCCGCTCGCCGCCGCAGGCTGACCACAGCCCGTCGATGAAGTTAAGAAGCCCTGACAGCGTCACCTTGCTCTCCTCCTTGTCCTCCCTCGTCACGGCCTTCTTCTTATCCTCCTCGCTGCCTCCCTCCGTTGATGTTTCACTCTTCCTCTTTCCCGACAGGTCGATCGAGCAGTCGATGTCTTCGATCACGATGATCGACTTGCCCGTCGTCTCTATCAGCAGCTTCCGCAGAGCGCTGTTGTTCTTCACTGCTGTAAGCTCTAAATCATACACGTCGTAGTCGAGGAAGTTAGCCATGGCAGAGATCATCGTAGACTTGCCGGTGCCCGGTGGGCCGTACAGGAGGTAGCCGCGCTTCCAAGGTTTGCCGATTCTGGCATAGAACTCCTTGCCGTCCTTGAAGGCCAGGAGGTCTTGAATAATGTTTTGCTTCTTCTCGGGCTCCATGGCAAGAGTGTCGAACGTCGCTGGGTGCTCGAAGGGGACGTGGCTCCACATCAGCTTCTTGTACTCATACCAGTCTATTCTAGAGCTGTTCGTGTAGAGCTTGCGCTGGCGCTTGCTCACGCCGATGGCCTTGCCTTCCTCCATGACGTGGGGGAGGTAGGATCCGTGGATGAGCTTGCGGTGGCGGCGGTGGAAGGTGAGGCGGTAGAAGCGGCGGTCATCGTGGGCCGGGTAGTAGGAGAAAGTTGTGGTCTGGGGGGTGGTCTTTCTCGACGTCCACCAGACTTCGACTCCGTGGAAGTTGTCGGTGACCTCCTCGTAGTCGTCCATACTGAGGATGAGCTGGGCGCCGTCGCGGTCGGTATCGGCCTTGAGGCGCTTAGCGCGTTCCGAGGAGGTGGCGCCGAGATAGGACTCGATGGCGGTGTAGGCCTCGCTGCGCTTGAGGCGCTCGCCGCTATACTCGGCGAAGGTGATCTCGATGTAAGGGTAGACGAGGCCGACCAACTTGGAGGCGTAGGTGGAGAGGTAGATATCGAGCTCGGAGGGGAAGAACCGGCTGGCCATAGCCGACAACAACATGAGGCTGGCGATGGCTGAACCCACCCCAGCCCAGCTCTCAGCAGCCAGCATCTCTTCTTTTTCTTTTCGATTTCTGGACTCCACTGCTTCTGGTAGCGTTTTGTTCGTTATATAGAAGTGTGAGGTGAGGATGCCTACTCGTCCATTCCACGGCAAAAAAAAAAAAAAAAAAAAAAAAAAAAAAAAAAAAAAAAAAAAAGAAAGACTACTAGTCAATGAGTATTTTTTTCTTTTTACAAATGGGCGGTCACCTAACTCAGGCATGGGGACAGCTCAAAAAATTAATATATATTGTGAGCACTGACATCCTCGTGGAACGAGGGTGATTGATTTATTCACCCCGGATCACTCGGTTTGGTATGCTTCTATAGTTTCTAGCTTCTTTGGAGTCGAGCTTCACCGTCGTATTCTTGCTATTCCTTTTACTCCGACTCTCACTCCTAATATTAGAGTTTGAAGAAGATCCTGTCTGTCTCGTGCTCCTATCAGAGACCTTATTAAGATTTACAGGCCTCGAACTCAGCACTCGATTGATTTGATGTGGATCTGGTGTCTCTCCATTCATCCTAGGGTGCGGCTTTTTATTTGAAAACTTGCAAGAAATGCACTTCCTACTTGTTCCCTACTCTCCGAGAGAGGTATGATCATTCTGCCTACTTGCCCATTATGTGGTATTGGGGACAAGATGGTTGGTCATGCTATCTTTACTTGCTCTAGAGCAAGACAGATTTAGCAGCTATCTGGTGATGGTTCTTGGGATCAGGGGTCTGATTCCCTGTGTAGTTATTTTCTGAGTATGATCAGGGAGGATATGGCTAGAGGCTTCCATTTGCTGGTTTCGAGAAGGGCTTATGTAGCTTATCAGATTTTGTTATCTCGGAACCGGCTAGTGTTCACTAAGGAGACTATTCAGTCTTGCAGGGTTGTAAGGGCTGTCGTCTCTTTAGCTGCTGAGTATAAATTCCATCAGAGAGTTCTTGTTTCTGCAAACACTAGCCATTGTGACTCCCCTGCTGCTTCGGCAGCGCATCAGCGCACGGTCTTCATTTCTTGGAAGCCCCCACCTCTAGGGTTTGTTAAAATCAACTTTGATAGAAGTGTCGTGGTAGATGTGCAGGCTCGGCTTTTGTGATTTGTGGGCCTACTGGTGAGATGATGGCGGCTGGTGGATTCGGTCTTCTCGACTCTACAGTGCCTCTTGCTGAGCTGTGTGCTGCTTGGGTTGGTATCTGTTATGCTATTCGCAGTCTGGGTGTTCGTAGCATTATTATTGAAGGGGATTCCATTACTATTATCCGCTGGCTTAGGCAGGATTACAGCGCCCGATTGCCTATCATCCCCTTGATTGGTGACATTCACTCTACTCTTCAGGGTATTTTCTACGTCAAGATTAGGCATATATACCGAGAAGCCAACTCAGCTGCTGATTGGATTGCTGCCAGGATGGCCTCTCATTCTGGTTCTTGGAGCTGGAAGCTAGGTGACCCTTGCCCTCTTGTTCTTTTCCAAATTTTGTACTATGATATATCGGGTTTGACTCATCCTAAATTGATATGATCATCCGTCTGTACTAAAAAAAATTAAATATATATATATATATATATATATATATATATATATATATATATATATATATATATATATATATAATTTTTTTTAAATTTAAATTTAATCAATAAAATGTTAATTTATATAGGAAGCAATCTAATAGATTGCGCAGTTGATCTTTCAGATAAATATGACTATGATAATCTTATTATCATTTGGATCCTATAAAAACTATCAAATATCATTGAAAAAAATGAATGGACATCATCGCAATCCATTTCATTCTGAATTCATTCAAAGACCATAAAAAAAAGTCTTCCATGATGAATGTCTAAGCACGCAACTATTGTATCACTCTGAGGCAGCCAGCTCATATTCTTCTGAGCTCAGGGGAATAAGAAAGTTCCGGAAGAAGCCCTTGTCCAATCAATGTGTTTTTTTGGACCGTAGATTGGGAGAAAAGGTATACTACTAGTCAATGACTTTGTCTCCAAGGAACTCTACCTCCGGCCAAATCTATCATGTCAGTTTGTGTTGCCGTCGGAATCCATCCTCCGATTCGGACGCGGTTGATCCTCAGGGAGTGGGGTACGGCGGACCTGCAAAATAGGAAGTCCATACGCGGAAGGACGCCGGGGGTGGTCCTCCGCGGAAGGCCCTCCGACGCTCAAGTCAGTGAGGAAGGAATCGACGATCAATCAGACAATGGGGAGATGGATCTCTCCGGGAGACCTCTCCAGGGGGCGGCCAATCGGAAGCTCTAGGAGGAGCAGAGCACCGACGAGCTGCCGGAAGAGAGGAATGACTCCGGAGTTTTTGCGCGTCAAGAGTCGCGTACCTAAGGGAATCTGCCAATCTGACCTTTATAGACTGTCACCTGGGGACTTGAGCATCTTCTGGAAGGTACTGAGGTTGTTACGATACGGGGGTAGACAGAATCAGGCCGTTGTGGGACCGTTAGAATCCACGCCTTGTCTGTTAAGGGATCGACGGCTGAGAGAGCTCCTTGATGTCTTGGGATCTGGGCGAGTAGATCTTAGGCGGTTACGATAGGTCTTAGGCCACGTCTTAACATGATTCCCTGCCTAGGGTGCTACTCGGGTAAGCTTGAGCTCTCCCGCGTCAGGTTCCGCGGAGGAAGACATCAGGACGTGGATCGCTAGGTAGTAGCGGGCTACGGAAGCCCGGAAGAGGCCGAGCTAGGGAAGCCCGGAGGAGGCCGAGCTACGGAAGCCCGGAAGAGGCCGAGCTACGGAGGCCCGGAAAAGGCCGAGTTACGGAGGCCCGGAGGAGGCCGAGCTAGGGAAGCCCGGAGAAGGCTGAGCTAGGGAAGCCCGGAGAAGGCCGAGCTAGGGAAGCCCGGAAGAGGCCGAGCTATGGAGGCCCGGAAAAGGCCGAGCTACGGAGGCCCGGAGGAGGCCGAGCTAGGGAAGCCCGGAGAAGGCCGAGCTAGGGAAGCCCGGAAGAGGCCGAGCTACGGAGGCCCGGAGGAGGCCGAGCTAGGAGGCCCGGAGGAGGCCGAGCTACGGAGGCCCGGAGGAGGCCGAGCTAGGGAAGCCCGGAGAAGGCCGAGCTATGGAGGCCCGGAGGAGGCCGAGCTACGGAAGCCCGGAAGAGACGGTAGGAGGAGGTCAGCCTTAGCCGCCTTGCACGGATATCAATGCAATGACGATTTTACCCCCCAACACATGCCCTTCACTCCCTAGTTCGAAGCGTAGGTTCGGGCATAAGGAGTATAAGTTCAAGTGGCGCGTCCTGGACGGGAGGTCTTGGCCCAAATAGCTCATGCAATGATGCCCTACTTAATGCGATAGGGCTATCGTACCTTTGGAGGCAAGGTTCCTCCACTAGCGACGGTTGAGATTGCGCCATGCCGTGAATCCCGATCGATATGGGGGTTTGTCGAGGCGGTTCCGACGCCTCGAACGGGATGTCCCGCCTCCCTAGGGCGGTTCCTTGGCGGGGAAGCGAAGTGACAGCCGCCCTATATATATATTCACTTGCGCATGCGGCGTCTTCTCGCCTTGTTTTCAGAAGAGTATTGATCTCTCGTCCTCTCCAGCGTTCATCGTTTTCGCCCAGGATTTTTCTCAACCGAGATGGCGATGAGTCCTGAAGACATGGCCTTAGAGATCGTCGCTGAGGATTTGGGGAGGATTCACCAGAGGTATGGTCTGCCCATGGATGTGGTTTTGCGGGTGCCAGAGCCCGAAGATAGGGTTACTCGTGAGGTAGAGTCTGGAGTCTTTATTTATGAGGATAGTTTCAAGGCGGGCCTTCGTTTTCCTCTTCATCCCTTGGTGAAGGAGATCATGACCCACTTCAACATCTGTCCATCGATGGTGGCTCCAAATAGTTGGCGGAACATCGTCGGATTTATTTCGATGTGTCACCAGATCCAAATCGTTGCAACTCTCTCCCTTTTTCGCACCTGTTACCACCTAACTCCCGGGAGGAAATCGGAGTGGACCTCCATCGGGCCCCGGAGGTCTTTTAATGTCATTGCGGATAAGCCTTCTTCCATCAAGGGATGGAAGAGCCGATTTGTGATTGCGGAGGGGAACATCGGTTTCGATTTTCCTCGACGATGGGGAGAAGTGGCGAGGGATGCGGAGATGCATCCGACCTTAACGGCGCAGGAGGAGAGGGATCTGGATGTCTTCGTAATGGACAGGTATTTTGGCAAATGACCTGTTATCGGAGGGGGCCCTCTTCGCAGCCGGGCTCAGCCCTCTGGATCCACAAGGTGAGTCCCTTTCGTGCCTTGTATCTTTTTTCGATTGGTGCGTTTGATTCCGAGTACGTGTGCTTTGATGTGGCAGCCGCAAGGTCGGCTTTATCGAGCCTCTCCAAGAGGAAGAGGGGAAGCGCCCAGGGGAAGGTAGCGGCGCGGACAGCGGCCGGCCTGAGGAAAGGGCCCATAAATCCGCAAGGAGCCCGCCGGGCGCGGGAGCAGTCGCTACAGAGGCGTCGGGGGCGAAGGAGGATCCGGGGAGGGCGGCCGTGGCGCCCGAACCTCCCGTGTTGGAGATTTCAGACAGTTCAGATGAAGCTCCGCTGGCTCGTCGACCGCGTCCCCCTTGAAAGAGGAACCTGCGGCGGGTCCAGTGGAGGCGGTCGTAGCAGAGGGGTCTATTGTCCCGCAGGATTGTCACAGGCTCCAGCGGGAGAGGGGGAGGAGATAGCCACAGCGGAGGAAGTTCGGGAGGAGCCCCTGCTTGGCCTATCCGCCGGGGAGTCTGGCAGCAGCGAGGTCGGGCCGCCTCGATGGGTCAAGAGGCGGTTCAGACCGAGACCTCGGGGGAGCCCGCGGAGGGGGCGTAGGTGGTGGCGACCAGAGAGGACGCATCGGTGGAGGGAGCACAACAAAGTGGGGGTCCCACGATCGGGGCCCCCTCGAAGAAGATTTTGGGGAGGCTGGCGCTTGGGCTGGCCGAGCTATCTGAAGAGGCTCAAGCCAGGGCCCTGATGGAGGAGGCTGGGAGGCTGAAGGCTGCTCAGCTAGGGGTTGTCCAGGCCGGTCCCTCAGGCAGGGCCGGTCAACCCAGCAGTTCGGAGATTAACATTGATGAGGCGTTTTCCGCCATGATAAGGTCGGTTCTGCATCCGGGTGCGGATCCATCGACGGACAAGTTTGCCGACCTGGGATTGGTCGATGCTGCTTTCGGGCAGCAAGGTGTAGCTGAGGGTATTCATCTCCTTCCCGCCATAGATAACACGACTTTGATGAAGATGACCCGGGACTACGCCTCGAAGGTGAGCCATTTTTTCAGTGCGACAGATGTTTCTCGATAGACTCCGTTGTGGGCGCTTACTCAGTTTTTGCTTTTGCAGGGCGTTTTGCTTTCCCGGGCGATTTGCTGGCGTCTAAGTTTGGCAACGGGGGCCAGCGTCCAGGCCCGGAGGGAGAACATCGAGCTCCAGTCGCGGCTGAAGGTGTCTGAGCAGTTCGAAGAGCTCATGGACACAATGGACAGGAACTCGAGGGCGGCTAGAGCGGCACATCAGGCTGCCGTGGACGAGGTGTCCAAGCAGAAACGCAGGGTAGAGGAGTTACAGGGACTCCTGGCGAAGAACGGCGAAGCATGTCGGGAGCTGGCCAGGATCGAATCAAACACTCCGCAGAGGTGGCGGCGATGCGGCGGGAACACGGTGAGAGTTTGAGCCGGTTGAGGAGAGAGGCCGACGACGAAAGAAGACGCCTGGCAAGAATGCTGGGCGAAGTGGAGGAGAAACTGAAAAGGCATGATGACGAAATCGCCGAATTGAAGGAGAACGCGAGGTGGCAACAAGGAATAATGACTCGAGTGAGTGGCGAGTTATCGCAAGCTCGCGGGGAGATTGAAGCCGGACGATCGAAGATCAGTACCCTGCAAGAGAGGGTTGAGCTGGTTGTCGCTGACAGGACAAGGGCCCGGAGTGAGGCTGAGGAGCTGGCCGGAAGGTTGGCCAGGCGAGAGGGGGAGGTATGCTCTTATTTTGCTCTCCTTATTTTTCTATTGGTTCCCTGCGACGTCGATTGACCTTGACTTTTCCAGATGGCGAGGATGGGGTCGGAGATTCAGGCTCTCCAAAGTGCGTTCGCGTCTGCTCGCAGCAGGAGCTCGGAGCTCGAGACACGGGCTAGCGAGCTTGAGGAGCAAAACGCCATTTCGAAGGCCCAAGTCGCAGAGGCCGAGAAACGGTCGCCGAGGCCAACACGCAGCTTGCCATACTTAAGGGGCGGCAGGACGCTATGAGCGTAGACGCGTTCCGTCACGGGATGGAAGAGTGTAAGCAGAGGATACTTAGCGGGCACCCGGAATGGGACCTTTCTTTTCTGAGCATCGAAGACTCCGAAGACGGCGAGTCCGAAGAAGAAGAAGATGAAGATGAATGTGTCGATGTTTCTGACGCCGAGCTTGGCGGCGCCCCTGGTCCCAGCGAAGCCGTAGCCTCCGAGGGACAGTCGCAAACCGTTACAGAGGGGGTGAAAACATCAGAGAAGGGCGAGCCTAGCCGTGCACCTGCAGACGTGGCTGAGGGTATTCCCAAAGCCGGTGGGGCTCCTGGCTCTTAGGAGCCGCTCCTATATCTTCCCTTCTTAAACATTTGACATTTCGCAGCAAAGGGATTTCCTGTTTTTATCTAAGTGTTTTTCTTGCGTGACTTTGCCGTTGTCTAGTGTCGCCTCGATCGTGAACGACCCATGGCTCGTTGATATCCTTGGGCCATCCTTAATTCGAGACCAGGAAAAATGGGTCGGTTTGGACCGACGAACAAAGTGGATCGGCTAGGACCGACGGGCGAAATAGGTCGGGTGGGGCTAATGGATAAAATGGGTCGGCTGGGCCGACGGACGAAAATAGGTCGGCGTGGGCTGACGGATAGAATAGGTTGGTTAGGGCCGACGGATGAAAACAGGTCGGCTGGGGCCGACGAATAAAACGGGTCGGCTGGGGCCGACAAGCGAGATGGATCGGCCGGGGCCGATGGAACAATATAGGTCGGCTGGGGCCGATGGGCAAAAACAGGTCGGCTGGGGCCGATGGGCAAGAACAGGTCGGCTGGGGCCGATGGTAAGAATAGGTCGGCTGGGGCCGACGGGCAAGAATAGGTCGGCTGGGGCCGACGGATGAGATAGGCTTTCGTGCTTCCTGCCACCCTGCCAGCGTTCTGCCGTCCCGCAGGCAATTCGGTTTTTACTTTACTAGAAGTGGTGATACGGCAGAGTGGGGGTATAAAGCTGCATTAGAGCTTTCGGAAGGTGCTCTTTTTCCATGCAGGCTACCTCGTTGCGATGCGCACGCAACCGTCCCCTATTGGACAGTATTTTTTCAAAGGACGATTTTCTGAGCCCGCCGATTTTCGAAGCGTCAGCGGACGATTTCCTGCATTTAATGACTGCGATCCGGGATCAGGAAGGGATCTTCGTACACGTCCTGGTTCAGGCGGTGAGTTTGGCGCGTAGTGGGGTGCTGCGTTTATCGTGAGAGGCCATGTGGAGGCATGGGACAGGTGTTTGAATCTCGGGACTCTCAGCTCAGATGGCTCATCCCGAGTCTTTCCTGCCTATAAAAAAGGGAGAAAGGGGGCCATGTTTGGCTATCTCCAAAGTTTTCTTTTCTTGTTAGAACTTCTACCATGCTCATTTCTCTGTTGCTACGAGTGGAAGGATCGACTTTTCCTTTCATAGGCTCCTTGCCGCCGGATAGCTGGGGCGACCGGGGAGCAGCTGAAGGATGGCTCATCCTTAGGGGACGAGTCTCGGAGATCATATGGAGAGCGCACATGGAGGGCGCGGAGATCACACGGGGAGCGCACACATAACTCTTCCCGTGTGACCTTTGCGGCCGGTTACGGGGGAGTTATGGTAAGAAGCGCACACGGGCCTCTCGTGGCTCGTGTGTATTTCGCCTCCTCCCTTGGTTCGGACTCCCGGGATCAGTCGCTCGAAGGGGGGGTGAGAGCGCCTCACTTGCCGACTCCTTGTCCTTAAGACATGGCATGGAGCGGCAGTACACCCCCGGCTGGGTGGTTTGGGATGGCCGTCCAGATATCCCGGTTGGGCCACCAAGATGTCGTCCTGACTTGGGGCCAGTCGCAACTATTGGTCCGTGTCGACGGGCAATTATCGGCCCTAACCAACTGGGACACGATTACGACTGTCTGGTTGCCCGAGTCTTGTATTAGCCCTTATTTTATGCATTTCAACGCTTTTGTAACGCCTGTGAGGCATTTGTAATTGATCATGATCGGCAATAAAGAGAGTTATATTCAATGTTTCAATCTCTATCTTTTCTTGTGCCGAACCCATTGCTATTTGTCGTTTGTGGGGCATAAAAGTGTCCCGCTCGCCCTTAGACGAGGATCTCATGACGCCCGAACTAATTGAGGTTCGTATGCGGCGGTGCAGAGATCGTTCGGCGAAATACGCTCCTTGCTTAGGTCAGGAGTCTGGTATTTTGTGCTCCGCTTTTATCGGAGCTCGGAGTATCGTGAGTCAGCTCTGGCCGAAGTTCGGGGAGTCTGCACCCCTTTTTGTCATGGTTTAAGGATTTAGTCACTCGAGATAGTCGAGTTTCGGGGAACGTCCTACTTGGCTCTGCCAAGGTTCGAAGGATTTTGTAACTCGGCCCTGCCGAGGTTCGGAGAACTGATAGCTCGGCCCTGCCGAGGTTCGGAGAATTGGTAGCTCGGCCCTGCCGAGGTTCGGAGAATTGGTAGCTCGGCCCTGCCGAGGTTCGAGAACTGTAGCTCGGCCCTGCCGAGGTTCGGAGAATTGGTAGCTCGGCCATTCTGGTGCCGAGGCTCGGAGAACTGATAGCTCGGCCTGCCGAGGTTCGGAGAACTGATAGCTCGGCCCTGCCGAGGTTCGGAGAACTGATAGCTCGGCCTGCCGAGGTTCGCTCAGCCCTGCCGAGGTTCGGAGAATTGGTAGCTCGGCCCTGCCGAGGTTCGAGAATTGATAGCTCGGCCCTGCCGAGGTTCGGAGAATTGGTGGCTCGGAGGGAGCGAATCAGTCGCCGTTTGCAGGCTACGCGTTAGGTCCTCGTGGCGTTTGACACAGGGGCCTCGAGCGGAAGGGCGGCGTGTTGTACGCCTTTTCTGGCGGTGCTGCTCTTTCCGAGGGGGTAATTTATCGCTCGAGCGACGGACTTCCACGTTTTCCGAGGAAGGGGGCGTATTAAGCAGCCTGGGGAAGCGCTAAATGCATTTAATGCAGGGGGCGACAGATCGGAAAGTTTCGCCTGGGGAACCTCCGCGCTTATCGATCTTACTCGGGATAGGGCGCGACTCTTTGGATTCCTCACGCATTAGAATGTCGACACGTGGCAAATTCTCGTGGGTCGGCGCTTGCGGCGCGGCCGATCGGATACCTGCCTGGCGGGTATAAATATGACCGAGGGGGATTGGTTTTGGCCATCCCTCGGTCTGAGCTCTAAAAAATGGACTCTCCAGCGCGGTCGTCAATTGACTCGCGTTCCTCGGTTAGCAACCCGGCGTACTCGGAGGAGAGGGGGACCTCCGTGATTGTCGATGGGCTGACCCTTGCGTCGGGCCTTGCGACCAATGAGCGGCTCGCTAGGACCGCCGAAGGAGTTCCTGGATGTCTCGGTTCGGGAGGCGGAGGCCTCACGTCGGTGATGGGTCGGCAGGAGGAGGAGATTCGCTGCTTCGTCAGCAGGTGGCTGACCTGACTGCACTCCTGGAGAAGTTGCTGGGTTCTGGGGGCAACTGACCCCAGGGGCTCTGCCCGCCCCTGTTTTTGTTTTTGTTTTTCTGTGTCTTTTTGTGCCTTGCAATGGCTCCTTTCTTAAATGGAAAATAGACTCGTTTTTAAGAATTTCTTTCTTCTTTGAGAATGATTATCTTGATACGCTCGACGGACTTGGGTGTCGGTCTGGTCCCATTGTCCCGCGCATTAATCGTAGATATTCGAATGACGGGTTGCAGGGGGGGCCTCCCAAAGGTTTTCTACTGCTAGGGAGATTTCCTGGCCCAGCCTGGGGCCATCGGCGGTTATGCGAGACCTTATAGCCTCTTAGGGGAATTCTGCCCATGGTGGCATTTTTTGCATGCCGATGGTCTTCGTTTATCACCCGTTTTCGAACCGGGTGAAGTCCTTCGGGGACTGTTTGAGGGCCGTTCGGCTTTGGTCGAGGCTTGTAGACCTTTCGCTGGGGTCTTAGCCCGAGTGGTTTTTACCTGGCCTTGTCATGGCTCGGTGAAACATTTTACTTGGCCCGCCAAGGTTCGGAGACTTTGTTTTACTTGGCCTGCCAAGGTTCGGAGATTTGTTGCTCGGCCCTGCCGAGGTTCGGAGACTTTGTTTTACTTGGCCCTGCCAAGGTTCGGAGATTTGTTGCTCGGCCCTGCCGAGGTTCGGAGACTTTGTTTTACTTGGCCCTGCCAAGGTTCGGAGATTTGTTTTACTTGGCCCTGCCAAGGTTCGGAGATTTGTTTTACTTGGCCCTGCCAAGGTTCGGAGATTTGTTGCTCGGCCCTGCCGAGGTTCGGAGACTTTGTTTTACTTGGCCCTGC